>BMAT01004698.1:0-18997 GCA_019649035.1 Elysia marginata
AACACAACTCTACTGCTACTCTCATTTCATTTTCTCCCTTTTTCAAGGACAGTCAATCAAAGACAGTATAAAACCTCTGCTCTTTCAATCCATACCCCCTTTTCTTTCATCCCATCCTTCATTTTTCATTGAAGCACAAAATATTTATTAACCTTTCACAACTTACAATTCTTTTAATTTATTCACTTGTATATGTGTTCCCTCTGGTTTCCTTTGAAAAGCTAGAACTGCTGTATTTACATCCACAATGGTGTCGATAAGGCTCTTTCCTTTCTCAATCTAAATGTTGAAGACAAAAAAGCCACATATACTTATTACCTACAAAACACTATATAAAACCATCACCTTGAAAAAAAAATATTGTAAAGCAACTTAACTACAAAACGTTTTCTTAGAAAAGGAGTAATGTGACACTGCACAACATGAAAAAATATTTAATTCAAATTTACTTTGCCCTCAGTCCTGACAAATCAGATATGTTAATTTTATTTTGAATTTGAAAAAAAACAATATTTTAATAAAGATAGTTTTTGTTACTTTTAATATCCTTTCAGATACAAAATAATAAATAATAAATTCTCAGGACTAAGTACATAGATAAAATAAACTTCTCTCAAGATGGAGTAACCACAGAAAATAGACCGTTTTTTTTATGTTATTTCAGATTTCTTTCGACTTTTGTGATGGCAGTGGTTACTTGGTGCAATAAAATAACATGTTCATTATTATAGACTGACCAGATTGTGAAGGGTGTCAAATCGGTTTGACAAATCTGTCCATGTTTCCAGCATTCTTTGTCCACCAACACTTGCCAGATGACTGGAGACTGTGGGATATCAAAATACATAAAACCTGGGGTGTTAAAAGTTTAATGCAGTCAAGGTCAGACATTTTGAACACCAAAGAAACAAAGGTTTGCTTTGGATTATCCAAAAACCAAATTATTAGTGTGCATTATATTTATAAAAGGAGGATAAATTTAGTGATCTGTATATGTGAAGCATTCCCACAAAAATAAGTCTACATGCGGCAATGGCCAATTCAAGAAAATATGGATTTTCGAACTCTTGGTCAGATTTTTAGTCAAAACCGTTTTTACATATTTTGAAAGTTTATATTGTTCATCATATTCACTTATGGGAATGAGACCATAAAAAATATTATAAATGTGTTTTATAGGATGGTAGAGCAAGTTAACGGCCTTTTGGTTGTTATAATATGAAAACTTTTAGTCCAATTTTATTCATTTTTTTTTAATTTAGGCCACTTAGATTTAATGTTTTTCAAGTGCAAAAACTCAGGACCTAAATAAGATATCAAAATAAAATTTTTGCTACCTTGAAAAGCCTTTAAATGCCTTTCCATTTATATATATAGCTCTATATTTCAAACTTCAGCATATAGACTACATGGGACCGCAACACATATAGTTTGAATTGAGCTGATATATTTAAATTACATAGACTTGGCTGTAATTTTTTTCTTTCATTAAAAAATAAGGCCAATAGTAAAGCTTGATTAATTTCATGCCTCACACTGATTTCTCACTTGGAGATAAAAAAAAAGTTGCATGGTATCATTCTATGAATGTCTGATTTGTTCTTTTAAACAACTTACTCAAGTTCCTCTAATAAAAAATTGGATTAAGCATTCATAATCATATGCATATCATTCACTAAGTTTGTCTTAATTTTTTAACAAATGTACCGGAGGCTTCATGGTCTAGCGGTACTGTGTGCCCATTCATGGCACTGCTCATAAGGCCACTTTGGCTATGAGATTATTTATTTTTACCCTTTTTTACAGATGCTTTGGTAAAAGTTTTGACAAGGGCTGTTTTCTTTTGGGTTTTTTTCTCTCAAAACAACAAGTATGACTTAAGCTTCAGCAGAATGATATTGAAAAAACTAACAAATATAATCTCAACAGTGGTGGGAGGGAAAGACTTCTTTTTGTCTTCAAAAGTGCAGAAAGATTTTCAAATCAGTAAAGTGAAGGGCAATCTATAATCAACCTAACAAAAATGTAGACCAAGTAACTTTTCCCAGCATCTTTGATTATCATGCTAAGTCCAATGTTCTTCAAAGATAGAACATAAAAAATATTACAATAAGTATCTGAAAAAAAGCTTTTCTTAACATCATATCAAGCAATGAGCATCCAATATACATTAGAACAGCACATAGCATACCAGAAAGACTGAACTCTTTCTAAAAGTTGAACAATGAGGTACATTGGCTGATTTGTACTTCTTTCATTTGGAATATTTGATTTATCATCTGGCAAAGTCAGGTTATCAGAAGTTCATAGAGATCGCTGAAAATAATGTATGTATGCAAAGGGACCGAAGCCAGTGTGTAGATTTCCCGAACACTGAGTCAAAAAATGTAGAGATTCTCAATTTCAGGATGCACGGAAACTGAAAATATACCAAGGGTATCAGGACGATTTTTGCCACCTTAAGGGGCATTAACCCCTTCAATGCGTATACCTCAAGTGAGACTTGGTACACATTTCTTGTTTTTTACGCCTCGTGAACTGCCAAATCAACACGAACTCGAGAAACATGTGCCCATGGTAAGCAGTACAGATTATTTCCTTTGCTAAAAATCAGATATTGTGATTTTTTTAGTGCTACTATTTCTTTTTCAATGGCACCGGCAGACAAACTCTTCAGCAGTGAAGGGGTTAAGAGATTGAACTTTTAGGCAGGGCACACATGCATATGTGTAAACCTCTCCAACATTATAGGCTCTATTAATTACCTTTCCCAAAACAATACATGTATATTTTAAAATACTCACACTCGATGTTCTCTTGGCATTTGTTGATATCAAAGTCGAGGCTGGCAAGAGAAGGGGGAAATATTCACACATTGCAAATAAAACTCCTGCACTTAACTAGTTTTATTGTATTTTTTTCATTGTTGAAAGTTTACTAACAAGAACTATCATGAATCAATTTAAAACAACCATTTCAAGTCTCATATATGATTCCTGACAATTAAAATTATTTTGAGAATAAAATGTAACAAAAATATAAATAAAGAGAGATTCTAATTACAAAAGAATTTCATAAATGTATTTTTATGCAAAAAAATTAAAAACTTACAAATACAAACAACAGAAAAGCTCTATCATGTTTCTGTATGAAGTTATAGTCGCTTAAAGTCGGAAGGATGATGTCTTGTGAAATTTCAGAAAAGGGAGTAAAGGGCATTTAAAGTTTAGAAGACGGTTAAGGTGTTGACGCCTTAGCATACCAACTAAAATCAAACACATTAAATTTTAACATGGATTAGGTTTGAAAACTGTTTAGAATGTCAATATTTAATTTTTTTTTTAATTTGACTTCTAGTCTCAAAACTAGGCCATTTGACTTATGACTCATTTGCACAGAATGCGAGACATATAATAATTGCATTTGCAATCCTCCTCCAATACTTTGTTATCATTAGATCTTCAGTGCATGCTTTTCTCATCATAATTATTTACGTTTCTGTTACCTTTTGTCTCTAATGTGTTCCTTCTTCAAGCTACTTCTGTACTGTTGACATCAAATTTTTTTTCTTTTCAACGTAAAAAGCACTAAAAGTTGCTTGCAATTCGTGTTTGTTTATAGAGATCTTATTCATAAATCTGTTTTTATTTGATTTCTAGTCTGTCCAACAGACTAAGAACATTTATCTTAAAAACCAGTTTCTATGTTATTCATTGTTTGTCTTGTAAAAAGTGCATCTTAACTTTGTTTCTTTAAAAAAGTTTCTAAAAAGTTACAAACCTTGTCTTGAAAAATTCTTGGCAACCCACTAGTCGGAAAAGTTCTATTTCCATTTTGGACTTTTGACGAATAAGTTTAGAGTTGTCTTGCATCATATTTAGTCTGGAAATATATATCAAATCTGTCTTACAGGGGGATGTTATAAAATTTGCAACTTAACCCCTTTGTCACATATATCGTACGCTGTACGTTCTATTTGCCATGACAAGATGCAGACATGACATATGTTGTACGTCCTCAAATTAGTGGATTTTGCTGTTCCCCATGACACTTAGTCGTACAATGTACATCCTGTTTTGCACTGCATAAGAGGGGCATTTAACACAGAGTTATTTAAAACCAGACATTACAATTGCAGTTCAGTGATTTTAAAAATATACGAATAATCCCATTTTTAACCAGGAACTGCCACGTCATCGCGATCAACAAAACTTACTTCACAAAAGGCTTAAATGGTTCTTTAACAAATTAGATTTGAAATTTCCTAATACCAAAACCATCAATATCAGTTGCTCTTTGTAAAGAAATATGAAAGTCTAAAAATGTAAACTTTATCAGTAAATCCTTTAACAAGGGAGCTATAATGTTTTGAAACAGAGTAAAAGCAAAGGGTCTGAAGTAATGCAAAGACCAGAAATTATAAATCTAAACACTGCAAACAAGAAACAATTAGAACAGACCAGAATATGGTTTTTATATTTAAAAAAAAAGATATCAGCCCCACAAGCAAATTATCAGCCAAAAGTACTTCCCCAGCACCCAACTATTATTTCTGTCGGAGACAATTCAAACACTAAAGCATTTGATGTATACTCACAGTGCTGCTCTGTGAGCCAAAATCAATTGGTGATAAATTTTGGTCTCTTTAGTGAACCAGTATACAGTTTCAGCCCATGCTTTGCGATGACCCTGACAAAAAAAAGTTTTAAAAACAAAAAGAAATGTGTTTTAAGTATTAGAGACAGCTACAAGAGTTCAAAATACCATAAATATAAAAGCAATGTCCAATATGAATATGACAGCATAAATTTGAACTCCCTCAATGCATAATTTACAGGGAATATATGCAACAAAGTGAGAGCTTGAGAAATCATACACATTACAATAATACAATTTTCTCTTCAATTTACCTTAGGTCCCAGAAACACGGTCGGCTGTTTGACAATTGTATTCACATTTGAGGGCAGATTGTAGTTCTCTCGTTCATGAATTTCCATCAATCCATTCCTGAACAGAAAAACTGTGGGCTTCTCTGAAAACTACAACAGCAAATAAGGAAGCATTTAATATGTTTCTCATAAATATCGTCTTGGGATTACTTGAAACAAGTCAGATTTCCAAAATTTCAGTTTGAGAAAATGTTAGTTTCTAATATTTAAATTATTCCTCTTTGTCTGAATTCTTTAAATGAAAAGAAGTCCTCATATCTTTCCACAAAATTTCGTAATTTTGAGTGACTTTGAAATTCAAAAACTTAGATAAATGCTCTAATTAAAATATCAATGCCCTGTAAGGTAAAAACAGTGGCACCTGACTCATATGCACTGGTTCCATGACACATTGTAAAGAATCTGTGCTCATGCAGTAAAGGTCAATATTTAAGAATAATCTGTAATTCATAGACAGTATTTTTCGCAGTCTATATGTAGGTTTATGCTGTCATTTCATCTCATACATCAAGGCCTGTCATAGATCTTCCGCTTAGATACTGATTAAAATGCAAAATCCAACTGAATAAGTTAGTAATGAAATATTTAAGGAAACTACCACTTGGTTATTTGAGCTTTGCAGTGAAGTAAGTCCTATACAAAAAATCTTAGTCCTATTTGCCATTCTATATCAATCCTAAAAATCAGCAGAGAGTAAAGCTTTTCTGCAAAAAATTCAATATCAATACATTCTCAAGAGTTGCCATATGGATTTTTAAAAAATATAATACATGTATAGAGCTATGGAAGTAAAATTCAATAATTGACATCAAGTTTTGTTTTTTCTATTTTGAGTGAGGCTTCAATTTTGTATCTCGTTTTCAAGTGAAGCAACAACAGAAAAGACATTGTACAACTTACTGGATTTGAGCAGAATTTTAGTGCTGGCTCATCAGGATCAAGCCTAAAGCCAGCAGCATCTACAATGAACTGTTCTTCTTCGGGAATATCAGTTTGAGAGAATATAAGCTTGCTCACATCTCTGATACTGTCATCTTTCTTCAAACAGTATGTAAAAAGACAATTCTTTTCCACCTGCAGGATTATGAGCACCTGTCACGCAAAAAAGTTGAAACCAAAACAGAAAATACAAAGTCATTAAAAAAAGCCTTTTAGATTAAAAAATAACAATATTTTTTGGCAACCTTTAATTTATCCATGAATGGGAAATGTTTGCTTTTTTGAAAACAAAGGTATGACAACTCTTCAGATTTTTTAAAAACAAAATAATATTCAATGAAACATATGGCAGCAGTTAAATGACTTAAATTTTGCTAATGACTTGTCCTTACTTCCACATACTAAAGGTCAGATGCAAAGCAAGACTGAGGACCGTAATATAATATCAAAGAGTGTTAGGTTGCCATCCGCAGTGGAAAGTCTATGGTACTCAGGTCAGGAATTGAATTTGAAATGTTTATTCAGTATAAAAGGCCTGTGGTTCACAATACAATAACAGTTGCAAAGTTTGGTGTACATCTGAACTTCCACATATGAAATGACAATTTTTGAAAAACTACTAATATCTGTAAATCAAAAATCAATTTGAATATAGAGTTGTCTTTAAATATATATATACATATACAAAATCATCCGAAAATAAATCACTTATTGTTGTCAATCAATCTCATTATAAGGTAAAGATGTTTTTTTTTCACCAAGAAACATGTATACGAAAATCATTATTCAACAGAGAACTAATTAGTTATTATGTGTATAACTCGTATATAGTTTTTACATAATGCGTTCATGCAGACAGACCTATTGCACAGCATTCCTCTATTATTTTAATCAGAACCATTTGATTATAAAGCTCTCACTGGCGTTCTCATACAAAGTATTTTTTATTATCTTATTAATCAAGAACATTGGACTTTATAGATATCTTTTTAACTAAACATATAAATATGAAGTATTATTTGACAGGAAATCATTGCCTGTTGTATATCGATATCATTTGAAATTAGAGCTTTTTTTTTAAACAAAGGAACAAGTAAATGGAAATGGTGTTTACAGTGTAGTAATCAACTATTATTAACAAATATCATTTTAATATGGATCTGTTTTTCTACATGAAAGAATGTAGTCTATATGTCAAGGAATAGTTTTGTTGTTGTTGTTTTTTGTTTTTTTTGTATTTTAATTTGAATCAAACTCAAATCGTAATAGCCTATAGCTTTCTTTAAAAGTTATCACATATTTGAAAAAAAAAATTTTAACAGTAGATATATAAAAGGCTGGTTAACAGACGGTAGTTACTAATTGTGAATCATTATCATTTTAATAAAGATAAGAATTTTACATAATAAACAAATGCATTTATACAAGGATAGTTATTTGTGAAATTCAATAATTATTTTGAATCTGACTCACATGATAATACAGCTTTTTTTAGAATACATATTAAATAGTGTGCAGTGGAAACCTAAAAAACCAAAGCCGTATAATTCGAATTTTTCATAATTCAAAGTTCTTTCTTCTTTAAGTTTGTTTAATTCAGACTCATAATTCGAAGTCCGTTGAGTTGGATTTGCTTAATTTGAAGTCGGTATCGCTATTAGGAGCCGAGAAAAAAATTTTAAAAAATCCATCTCCCTGCTCAGATTTTTCCTCTCTCAAGTCGGATGACTGCTGGGATAAAACAAGCCACTGACTCATCATTGTGCTGGGCAGGCAGGCAGCGACATCTGTGCTAGCCACAGACTGATAATAAACGGTACTAGCCCATCTAGGGCTGTTTATGATCTAGGGAGAAAGGGGGGATAGAATTAGCTCCCGTATGTTGTGAGAATTAGATAATCCCAGGCCTAGTGTGAAAAGCCCTTGTCTGTCACTGTGGTACTAGCCTAGGCTTTGTTGCAAAACTGACAACACCAATCACTCAGGCTCACAGTCACACGCTAGCAGCGCGCAAGCTACAAGAAGGGACGGGAAGAATATTTTATGGCGAGCGAATGTCAATACATGTATTTGGTGAAAAGAAGGGGGCTTGCGCCATCAACCTCGAAGATCGGCAGATTGGGCAATAGTGGGCAGGGTAAGGTGGTTGTGTGAACAGAACAAAAGAGTAAAGCTGCATCAACTAGGGCTAAGTTCTTGGATTGTGTAAAGAGGTAACCAAACACCACAAAATGTAGCCTACAGCCATACAGCTGGTCTGTAGATCGATGATGTAAGCTCTGAAATTACATACTAATGAACAGCTATCAAATTGCACGGAGGAAGGGGGGAGAGGAAAATTAGGGATGGATGTGTAGAATGGGACCTTTATTTGTGGTCTATTAGTATCTAGTATATGACACGCAATCATCACTTCACTTGTTGCTTTGGCACTGGTACAATTAACCACAGTTGTCTTAATTCTTATCCCAATGTGTTTCAGTTTTCATTTTTGCTGTTACAACTTCAGACCAGCCAAATTCATAGCTTTTTTTTTTAACTGTTTTTTAAATGGTGTCTTCAAGTACGAGTATGAGTGCAGGTATGAAGTCAAACCCGTTGAAAAGAAAACACACAGCCTTTTTTTTAATACATGTAGTTTCAACCAGGGGAAGTAATTGCATAATACTCTTTGACACTATTGGGGATCGGTTAACTTCCCTTTTTATAATTCAAAGTCTCATAATTTGAAGTTAAAGGCGATTTCCAATCAATTCGAATTATGAGGTTTCCACTGTACAATATTGACAAGATTTGACCAATTGAAGTGAATCAATATTACTTGAAAGTAGTGATTTGCATAATTATGAACAAACAGAGAGAAAGGAAAATGCGACTTAACAAGATGTAATTAATTTGTTAATTTTTACAGTTTGAAAAAAGCTTTCTTCATGAAGATAGTTATTTAACATGGTAAAGTGAATCAATATCACATGAAGAAACATTGTTTTCAGGACATGCATGGACAAAAATAGTTACATTTGTGAATACATACATGATTTTGCATGAAAAAAAATCAACTGATTGCAAAGCATTCCTTGAGGATAAACAAAGAAAAGCCTAATTAAAGGAATTAATGCATGATCTTGAAGCATTATCCTTTGAATATAGAGCTTTTTTTTTATAAATAAACACTGATTTTGTAAAATTGTTGGTTGCTAAATCTGCGCCCGCCTCGGTGGAAATAGCATTCTTTTATACTGCTATTAAGCAAGTTGACTGCGTCATTTGTTTTTCCTCTATACAAAACTCCATAAAATTGACCCAACTGTTGTTTAGTTTAGCGTTTAGACTTTCAATTAAAGACTGTCTTTTGTCTTCATCCCAATTAAGATTGTTTAGAGGTGTTAAATTAGTAGAATTGCTGTGAGCTTGCACTTTAGAACCTTCATCCATATAAACTTGGCTCTTTTTAAATGTTATACATCTAGGGAAATGGTCTGACTCTGGCCTTGGGATTATTCTGAACTGGTAAATGAGGTCATAAATACATTTACTGGTCACCATATAATCACTTACACATCTCTCCCCATTTGCAATACAGGTGACTTTACCTTTCATGTCTCCCAATGTCCTTCCATAAATGTATTAGTTTTTTGCTTCTGAAGAGTGTTCAGGGGGTATAGATCTAGTATTGGACAGAGTGTCATCGGAGTTCCAGTCATTATCAAAGTCAAAAGTGCTATCATGAACTCAGGTCAGGAGCAGTATCAAAGAAGAAATCATATTTGGAATGCATGCTTTAAAAGAAGTAGTCTCATTTAATGCTAAGAAGTATTATCAACCTGAAAGGAGGAACAGATGCTCACATCAGAGCAAGAATTGGAAAATCAAGATCAAGATACACACAGCTAAAAGTATCCTAAAAGCTAAAAACATACATCCAAAGATCAAGATCAGACTTTACAACCCAAACAACAAATTAGTTTTCCTATATGGATGTCAAACTCAGAAGGCTACACCTGGAGCAATAAAGAAAGTGCAAACCTTTATTAACTGATAAAAACCAGGTATTCTCAGAAGGGCCAAGAATTTTGGACACAAACAGGACAGAAACCAGTGGAAGAAGAAATGGGAATGACTCAATGGGAAAGTTTGCTTTTTTTGGTATTGTATACTCTTTTTCTATTTGTAATCCTTTTTTATTTATTATAAACTAAATATTGAACTGCCTATCCTGCCATTTGTTGTTTGTTCTTCTTGTTGAATGGCGGTGTTCCTGTCTTAATAGTAGCTTAGAGAGAAATGAAAGAGATGTGTAGAGAGGGAAATGACAATGATGGGAAGAGGATGGATCAGCTTGGAAAGCTTGCCCAGTATCCAAGTGGGTGGCAATTGCCTGTTTACCCTGCTAAGTGTGAAGGGCTTTCATGAAGATGAAATTTCATCTGTATAATAGAAAACGTTTATTTTCTCAAAACAATTGCTAATACACCAAGCCTTCTTTTTATAGAACTGTGAAATATACTTGTGTTAAGTAAGAAACTGTGTGTATTATAAAAAATGATTTGCTTTAAAACAAAAAAAGCATTCACAAACTTTTGTTTGTAAGGGGGTGATCTATCATTGCAACCAGCATTAGAGAAGGTAGGGAAAAGAATATTACCTTGAGATTGCAAATTTGTTCAAGATGCTCAAAACAATTGAATCTACTGCCACCTCGAGTGTTAGGGTCCCACCTTAGCATGAGTCGCAGCCAGTATTCAAAATGCTCTGCCACAGGTCTGAAAGATGTGATAGTAATACAGTAGTAACTTTTCAATTTTTTTTTTTCAAACTAACATGACATAAGTAATGGTAACAAAGTGACAATTATATTTCTAGAAGTCGTTATCTTCTCTAAACAATTTAAGCTATGGTACAAAAAAATCAAATCTTCATTTTCCCCCACTTCAAATGAAATTGAAACACCTTTTGTTGCTTTGTTTATTCTTCTTTTTTTGGCACAATAAAAAACTTATTTTAATAGTTTTTGCCACTCACTTGCATAATTGATTACTGGATGGTAGTTTCTGAGAGAATGTGACTCCTGATTTATCACTATTATATCTAGCCCTTATATCTTCATCAGACTTTTTGGAAACCTCTCGGTGCCTGAAATAATAATAAACTTCTATTAGACATGTGATATGAAACCACAGAGTTGAAAAAAATGCAATAGGCCATCACTTCATCAACATATTAACAGTGTCTATTCAGGTAAAATATATACAGCTTTGTTGGATGGTTTGGAAATTATAAAACTTAAGTGTGATCGAAACCTACTGCAGTTGTATGGTTCATATTCTTTCTGAAAATTTTGATCAAAGAATGTTGAGGTGTCTTCAAGAAATATTCACTCTACACACAATCAATGAAAAATAATCAAGTTTTGAATGAAAATCTTTAAGCTGAGTGAAACACACACAAAAAAAAAGAGAAAGACTTAGGCTGACAAGCTACCTAAGAGTTTAAGTACGTTGAGGAGTAGAGTAACAAACTACATTGACCATACCATTCCACAAGTCCTGCATCAGGGAGAAACGGGCGTGATGCAGTGATGCACTCATAAACAACCACACCAAGCGACCAGTAATCAGCAACTTTTGAGGAATATGGGCGTGAGGTAAATAGCTCTGGTGCCTGTTTAAAATATTATATAGCATTTAATACAAATTTATTTAAAATATAACAGAATTGCTTTCCTCCAGATGCATCCTTCAGGTTTAATTGAGACCTAATATGAAATTCATATATAAAATAAGGGACGAGTTTGGTAAAAATTCAGTAAGCCTATAGCTGGATGATGTTATTTCAGCTTATAACAGTTCCTTTGGCAGTATACTTTACTTTCTTAGGCTGGAAAAATAAGTCTTTTACAAATATTTTGCATATATCTCTTTAAAACGAACCTAAAAAGCTATTTGAGCTAAGTTCTTTATCTAAAAGTTCTTTATCTAAAAAAAATAGTAGTCTCTATAATGTTGCATCTAATAAAACAAACATGATGTAATACGGGAGGGCAGGTAGAAAATATTTCAAGATATTAAAGACAATACAAAGCTTGAAGAGTGTTCAAGAGTGTTAAATAAATTTTCTTACAGACCTACCACGTATTGGGCTGTTCCTACAAAAGAATTGCATAAACTGTTCATATCCCATTCTTTAGCATATCCAAGATCAATGATCTTGTAGATTATCTGAAAAAAAAAAAAAGATAACATAATATCCAAGCATGAAGTTAATCATTGATATTTTCCCAATGGCTAGTTTCAACAAACTCTTAAAGCAAAAGCTTTCAATGAAATACCACATAAATATGTTTACTCGTCTTCACTGTTCGTTATCAAAACCTCTAAAAATAAAAGTACAAATTTTATTCCAAGTTTTATTGTTTTTACAAGGATACTACCTAGCACCACTCTCTTTGATTTGTATAGTTCAGGTATGAAATAATAATAATAATAATAATAGGATTAATAATTAAAATAATAAAAATGATAATGAAAATAAAACAATAATAATGATAATAATAGTAATAATAATGATAATAATAGTAATAATAATAATAACAATTATTATAATAATTTTATTTTTAATTACAATAATACTAATTATAATACTAAAAATAATAACAATACAAAATCAAAATAATAATAATGATGACAAAAATAATAATAATGGTTGTCATGATGATGATAATAATAATAATAATGGTAGAAGAAGAAGAAGAGGAGGAAGAAGAAGAAGAAGAAGAAGAAGAAGAAAAAGAAGAAGAAGAATTTGATTAAGCAAAAATTAATGGACAAAAAAAAAACCAGCCAGATTTGAAAAACTTTTCTTTATTTGCGTTAGACTCAGCTCTAGAATGCTAGGTTTATATGAAAATGAAATCTTTGAAGTCATTTTTTTTTCTTTTTACTGCCTCTCAACTTCCAATACTTGCAATATCTCTGTCAACCCTGATGTTTCAAGGTCAGGTAAAAACATAAGTGTTCCCCAAGTTGCATTGCAAGGCATCAGTTGTGTTTCTCTTATTGCTTTGTTGACGCAAAGACACTGCCAGCATCAGTCCAATCCTCTTCACTTCAATGTAACCATGTGACTCACGACTTTGCTTCAATTAACTTCAAGTTCATTAGACTAGGTCATAAAACTCACACCAATCCTTTTTTTGCTCGTCTCACCTCAGTCTCAGCAAGAATTTCATTCACATCATGGTTTTGAAGGTGGAAGGATGCATCTTGGCATAGTCTGGCCCATTTATATTTCTCTTTCTCTCTCTCTTTCTACTAAGAATAGCCTATAACTTGAATGTTTTTAAATTTTGCCCTATGAAATATAAGACCTGCTTCTCTGCCTTTCTTTGCCTATCTTTTTGCCTTCCTTGCATTTTTACAATTTTGATTTTGACTTTGATCTAGATCTCTAAACTTTGCTTTCTGTAACTCAAAATTCTACATTATATATGAATTATTTCGTCCTTCTTCTCTACATGTACATGCGTTTAAAGTATACATCATAATCTCTAATAGATTCAACAGCGTTGAATGAAGAAGTAAAGATTAAAATAGAGAAAAAAGAAATCATATTAATACAAACCATGAGAGTTGACCTCTAATAGGCCTATTGTATTAATGGTGATATCAAGAGTAGACAGCAAGGGATTGCAAGAATTGCAGGGAAAGCCGTGTTTGTTTAACCTTGAACATCAAGAACTTCGAAGCTTGATGCTAGTCAAATACCTCGAAACAAGTACTGGTATCACTTTGGGCTTCACCAACACACCTGTATGTTTCAAGGTCTGACAAAAACCTTAAAACCTCAGAAAAATATCATGATCGATCTGCTAACAAAGCCTGCCAATCAAACACCTGGTATCAATTTTGAGATTCTGCTATGATTATTGGTCACAATGCCTTTAGAGCCAGTTCTCTCATCTACTGCAAGCTTCTCTCATTGTTTTGTTAAGGTAATAAGGTAAGAAAAAGATACTATCAATCCACCCCCCACCCCCCTTTCCTTTCTTTCAACAAATATTTTGAGCACAAGGTATCACTGCATGCAGTCAGTCTGATACACCTTGGTAAATTTCCTTTGCCATAATGTTTTTCAGAGCTCTCCACTGCTACAACTGAGTTTGTCATACTGTGTCTTAAATGTACTGTCTATCACAGTACCCGTCTAAGATCTAGATAGTTACATGTTTAGAGTCTCTTTTTGTAACATATACTTTTGGTCTAAATTAGAATTGCCATTAAAAGTTGGGTCTAAATTAGATGAAACAGTACAATGCAGAAATAAAAATTACACGTGATTCTCAGCTCCTAAGACTAGATTGGTGGGTTGTTGTATGTCTTGCAAGCAAATCTAAATACTTGGGTAGAAGTCACAACACTTAAGTGTAAATAGATATACAAAAGGATGCATGAAGCATTTCACTATCTTTATTAAATCTCAACTATTTAATTCTGTTTTCTAACTGAAGATGGCAGAATAACAAAGCACAAAAGTTTTTGTGTATAAATCTAGAACTGTATTATTTTTCTTTTGTATCACAGAGTGATACTTTGTACGTCTCCTTTTTTTAAAATTACCTATTGAATGCATTAGAGACATAAAGAGTATGTTGTGAAATTTTAGCAGTGCCACTAGCCTCTCAAGGACATCCAGGGTGTTGTAACCAAAAGCCAAGAATTAACAGTGGCAGCTAGTGATACCAGAGAATCCATGCCCAAGCCAGACAGAAAGTATCAATGTGAACATAGATATTTTCAATACTGAGACCGCAGAGAACTGCATACTTCAAGGTCACGAAAGGATGCTGCTTTCTTGTTTAATGATGAATCATGTTAAGCTTCTGGACATTCAAAATTGCATGAAATTATCAAAAATGGTTCAAAGATATTAAAACCCTCTAGGATTCAAAGTATAGAGAAAGAAAAAGAGGAAAAAAATCTGTATTTAAAAGGCATTTTCTCTTTTAAAGTGTGTAAAATCCGTCTCAATTTGACTACTTGTAAAAGATTTGGTCTTTTTTTCAACCATTAGAGCACAAATTATTGTTCATGTTTGCAAACCCCCTCTTTCAAGTCAATTGCTTGCCACCAAGAACGACAATTTTGTACTCTATTCTCATTCCCGATAGATTCATACTTACTCTTCCATCCATATATTTCAAAACAATGTTCTCCGGTTTCAGGTCGCGGTGTCTGATTCCCTGTTTGTGTAGGTAGTTGATGGCACTCCCAACACCTGATGCCAACTGGCGGATCTCAGTCTCAGACAAACCAAGGCAATTTTGTGGAAGATTCAGCACCTAGTTTTATGAGCAGAAAACAAAGGTAATGTTTAAAAACTCAACTACTGCATAATTCATTACGTGATAAGCTTTTGTACCTTTGATTGTCTTCAAGTTTTCAAGCCTCTCTGAACAAAAATTTGGAAATATGAAAGTTTCATGTCTAATAAAAAGTTAAAAAATTATAAATTCTCTTCCCTTTTGAAAGCGGTATCAAAGAAACATATTTACAGAGGCTGATTGAAAAGTAATGCAAAAGTACCTTCTCTTCCATTCGTTTTTAGAAATGATAGTAGACATGCAGAGACAACTACTTGCTGTTACCTAAGAAGTAGAAAAGATTTGATCACAGTTTTCTGGCACTCCAAAGGTATTTCATGTTAAATTTTTAAAACAAGCCAAGACAGTGACTTCAGACCAATACATTCTGACTTAGCCAAGCATAGAACCATGCTATGACAATAGCACCTTGGGCAAAAATATGGCATTGTAGCATGATGATGGGAGGCCACATGATGATCCAAAGATTGAAGACAATTTAAGTACATCCACTTTATAGCCCAGACCTTACACCAAGTGATTTCTGCCCGCTCCCTACGTTGGAAGAATAACTTGAAGGCAACCGATACTAAACTGATGAAGATGTGGAGGTTGATGTTTGGTTTTCAGGAAGGTAATAAACTCTGAACTTATTTGCTAAAAGCATGCGTTAGCTCCTTTATTGTTTGCAGCTGTGTCTTGATAAGGATGGAGACTACATAAAGAATTAAGATATATGCACTCCATAAATAAGAGGATACCTGTAAAAATAAAAGTTACAAAATAAAACTGCATTACTTTCATCCTGCTCTCATATTTTACCAAATATTAATCTTTTCTGTCTGACACACACTGTACTCTGTACTGCAACATTACAGAGAATACAAAAGGCATACTCCAAGTTTGCACTAGCATAATATGACTCTTTAAACTGTTGTCTAAATAAGTCTGATACTTCAAATTATAAGAGGAGGATTTTTTAAGAGTTACCAAATTATACATTTAACTTTTCAAGGTTTCTAAATCTGCAAATGAAACACTCTTTTTCCCTACAAATGCCAGTCATTTTTTGAAAGTGGCAGATATTTGCATAAGGACTTCATAACCGCTGTCAGTGGGTACCCGGTTAAATGAGAATATGGTCATATGTTTTTTTGTGGACATACAATTTTTTTTTATTTCCTAAGCTGTCTGACTTGTTAAAATTTGACGATGAATAGCTCTGGTGCAGTCGGTGGCCAGTCCTTGTTGACTAAGAGCTCTGCCTTTCTCCACAATTAACAGACTGAATTGTCTATACAGTAACCTATTTTCCACCTTTGCAGGGTTAAGGCATAGTTACTTAGTCAAATTTTTCAAAAAAGTAAAAAAATAGTCAATGCAGGGCTGCCACTCAGAAAAAGTTCAATCCACTAGTTTTTCTAGCTTTGTCGCAACAAGCCTCAGTTTGCTACCACACATTAAAACATTGATAACCGTCATAATAAAAATTTAAAGGCAAAAACAGGATAATTGTATGTTACCCACTTTATCAAATCTGACATCAATTTGAGCAATTTATTATTTATTTTACAACCCATTTTAATATATTCAAATCCTTACTTACAACATGCACTGATTGTTCTGTTTCTACTCAGCTCCCATAAAAACTTCAGAATTGCTTTCCTTTATTTATGGCAACGAAAAATGGTGATATATTGCATAGACTTATATAGAAAGATACTCAACTTATAAAATTTAAGATTGCATTTTACCAAGTTACAACCGAAAGCATCCCCAGTGACAAAAACTTACCTATCCTCCCCTCATATTTTGATGGGTGACTCATGTCATGTTAAGTCAATGCAGGTGTTGATTTTCTACAAGAGAGTCACCCAGGGTCACAATGCTAGTTTGCAGTTTTAAAGGAGAAAGCCCTTGTTTAGCACTTTTTTTCTTTTTTTTTGATGGAAGCTGGCTAATATGAGCAGCTTTTGTTCTCTTCACTTGATGTCAAGTGAAACCGAAAACTTTCCTCCTGCCATTATCCACTAGTCTACCCTTTTGATGTGGGCCATGGTGGACTATTTGAATCTGATTGACAGGTTTAATCTAATTCTAGATTAGATCTTTATCAGTATCACTTGGAAATGCAAAGTTCACTTGATCTAACATCATTAAACTTAAGCATGATGTGGTCCGAGTTAGTTGTACAATCTAACCACAGAATAATTTAGACTAGATCTATCGTGACCAGACAGCCTTGCTCTTTCGCATTACATACAAGTTGCGGTTGTTGTATGCATTATCACGCGATTGTTTGACCTAATAAACATCACCGGATTGCAGTGATCTGTTATAATAGTAACCTATTATAACAGATCACTGTCGGATTATTATGAAACTTGGCAGACAGTCAGATGAAATGCCTATCTTTCACATGGTTTTGTTTACATTGTACAGTTCAAAGAAGCCAAGATATAAGTTCGTAAAGTTGAAGCCTGTTGTTTTGTTTCCTAGGGTCCATTCATTCCTAGGATATTCAATTAATATGTAAATCGGTGCAGTAGTTTATAAATAGCATCATTTTAAACACATGAAAAATGATGAACAGTGAAATGCGATTGGCAAATCCCGACTCTAGGTGTAGGTAATTGACGCCCTGGAGTTTAGTCCTTTACCCACTCAAGCAGACAATAAAAGGATGTCAATTATGAGATCGAGGGGTTGGTTGGTTGGTTGTTTGAATTTTAACGTCTCTTTTCAACTACAAGGTTATATCAGAGACGACGCTTGGGACAATTGAAAGCGTGCTGCCACACTGTGATGTACGGAGCTCTGCATACACCACACCCAGTCATATCATCCTGACACCGAGACGACCAGATTTAGCACTAAATCCATAATGCCAGCACCAGGCGGATCAGCTACAAATACCAATTTTAAAGTCCTTGGTTTGACTTGGCCGGGGATAGAACCCGTACCTCCCTATCTCTGAGCAAGTGTCTTTACCGCTAGGCCACAGAGCCGGTGAGATTGAGGGGTGCTGAAGTGATAGATCTACCGCTCTTTCATTGGTTGAAATAGAGAATGTTGACTTAAACTCTCTTGAGTTCAAGGGTCAAGTTCGTCCGATCGTACCGGTAAGCTTTGTAGTAAACGCCATCCTCAATCACTGAATGCCTCTCTGCCTTCCAATTGATGAGGCAACGGCTGTGCACTGTGTATCCGGGTTGGCGTGGACAATTTTTTGGTCACGGGTTAAAAAAAATATAACAGTAAATCAGATCACACGCACATGGAGAATCTCACGAAAAAATATGTACACCAGACCACGGACTTAAGGACAACAAGGGAGAATTTCACCAACCACAGGTTTTCCATGGATCTACAGATAAGTAGCAGTCCTGCCAATGAGAAAGTTAACCCAACACCCTCCCCACGCCACTATATTGGCTTTGATTTGAGGAATTTACCAGTGCGGCAAGACACTTGTTAGGCTTTGAACATCCCGCCCCCATTCCGCACCGCGCCCGTATATTGGCTTCAGAGTTAGCCTGGCTTTTAACTCACATTTCGCACTCCCTTGTCATACTAGATAGCTGGGAACAGGGAGCTAATCCTTTACAACATCAATCAATAAATACAGGGAAAATTTTGCCCTGGTTTGCCACCCCATGGTGTGATTACATTTACAAATGATACCACTAGCCTGACGGTCCAAGAGGAAAAGGGACTGATGTGGTGCAAAGAGAGGTGTCAAATTTCGCAT
>BMAT01004699.1:5987-22365 GCA_019649035.1 Elysia marginata
AGAGAGAGAAATGGAGTGGAAACAATTAATCGATAGATGTACATGTTTAATTTTACCCTTCAAAAAGTTGCGCAAAGCCAATCCAATGGACTCACTAAAAATTATTACATCTTGCGCGATATAAGTCATAGAATCTTTGTTGTAGACTTTTACTCTGCTGTTGTACCATGTATTTTTATACCAAGAGGCAATAGATTATTCTACTTGACCAAACTATCTTAGTGCAGTGTGAACAGAGTAATTAAGAGAGAGAGAGAGAGATAGAGAGAGAGAGAACAGACTTTTCAAATACAATATCAACAAGAAAACTTGAGGAGAGATGGTCTTTTTCGGTTGTTGATGAGCGGATAAGAAAACCGGAAGGAAAAAATAAAGGAAACTGATAGAAAGCATGGCTTTGCGAGTAATTTTCAAATTTGCGATGGGTTTTGAAAGTTTTGAAGAAAAATAAACTGTAGCTTAATTTCATTTCCAAGACGCATGCGTTTTTAAGAGAACTTCTAATAATTATGTCCCTTCTCGGCAACAGTTTTGAATGTTGATGAATTCCCGATAAACTATGACCCTCGGGAATTTGCTGATGTTTACAGTAGGTGTTATAATGTATAGACCTTTCATTCGGTGAGCGAGGTGCAATTTGCACTTAGTGTTTGGCGGTCTCCTGGGGATGCGGCAGCAGTTGTTGTGGATGCTTTTCGAAGCCGATGCATTTTCACAAAAGGACAGCTAGTAAGTGGTCTGTCACGGGTGAGCACAACTTGATTTCCAACTGATGCGATTGACCGCTCTCAGAGGTTTCACAGTCCCATAACCTCTGAGCGACGTCATTGTTTTGTACTCCAATATTAGATTTTCTGCTCGCGCAAATAGAGCTAGATCTAGAACTTAATAAAGTATTTTGTCGCCAAATCTCTCGAATCTTATCGAATAGGAGAAGTGGAGTCGCATTCTAGTTGTCGTTCTTTTGGCCCCAAACTCTCTCTATAATAGAGAGGACTTCAAATGTTTAGATGCCACAGGTTTGTCGTTTTTTGCAAATTAACATGACTGTTTTACCTTGAGTCAGATTCTTGTAGATTTTCAGACACCCACAGCCCATTATCTGGTATGAAAGCTCTGAGTGTGGAAGCCTTCTTGTTGGACTGCGAGTTTGAGTGGGAAGATATCAATTTACACAAAAGGGTGTCTTTACTAATCTTTATTTAAATATAATTTCGATCTTTTTGTGGGAGCAAAGAGGGGAAGATTTTGGGGACATATAAATATCAGGGCTGTGATTTTAATTTCGTCTTTGTGAATGAGATAAAAAAAAGTCTTTAGAATTTGTGACTAGTGGATCGTGCACGAATCAGCTGATTCAATGTTTTGACTACAAAATTTGATGTTAAGGTTCATAAATGTACTGGTGTACAGAAGACCATAACTTCTCTAGTTGTTGTTGTTTTTTTTTTGTAAATATTTGCTTCGTTTTAACCCTCGCCCACAAAATGAAATATTAGTGATGATGCTTTTAATATTACTTTAATCAATAACATTGTATAAAATATGAATTTTTTAATTCTTTGTGGGCTGAAATTTTTTTAAATGTCATATTTTTTTAAGAATTTGTAGCATAGGCCGTATCCTCATTGTAAGGGCTTCAAAAAAAACGGTTTCAGTTTATTCTGCGTGTGAATATGTACGGATTACCTACATACTTCCTTCTTCGGGGGTGTTTGTCGCAAAACTTTTTTTATAGAATAATAGGTCGCACATACAGTTTCCCCACTGCTATTGTTTTCAAGAGCACTGTTTCTACAACGCTCAATAAATAATGCCACTCACATACCATTGATTTCATCCTCTTGAACATCTTGAGAAAAATGTCTTTATTGTCATTGCCGGAGAAAGAATAGCTCACGTTACCGTTAGATGAAATACGAAAAAGAATCCACTTGATTGGTGTCCGTGCTGGGCCATTATTGTGACTCCTACCGCATTATGTAATTTCTGTGACAGAACAAATTCAATATGTTCCTTATAAACATGATAGACAGATTAGAAGCGATTTCCTCTTATTCCTTAAAAATAACTTCAAACATTTTTCCCTAACCAGAATCATATCTTCTCAAGGTTTCGATAAAATAGATACTTGCGTCCATATTCTATGACAACGCCCAATGATATTCCTTACTATGTTCATGGCAAAACTAAGCAACTATTGTTATCATAATTAAAATCACAAAAATTATAATTATATCCTCAAGTTTCCAATAAAATAGATACATATATTTACTTTCTATACCGCTACGAAAATTATTGTATTCTATCTGTAATGTCTTTTCTCCTGTAGACCATCTTCTCAGGTTCTATAGATTTGGGGCAAAAAAGTCTTAAAGATTTCCGTTGCTTTTTTCCTACCCCAAATCCTATTTCCGCAGATAGAGGATCTTGTTACAGAATATCTAAAGTTCGGAGCATCCTACGCACAAAAAATCCGCCAATGGAATTGATTCGTTTCTTAGAAATTGGATTTGCTGGTTTCCGGTGTGGCCAGTAAAGAGTAAAAGTTAATCATAGTTCTTTTTCGTGGGAAGCAAATTATCCTTCTTACCAGTACATGATTATTTTCATTAGCCGGTTTTTAGGTTTCTCAATTTGTCTTCTTTTTTTTTAAATGCAAATCATATTAAATTAAGAGAAAGGCAATAAGTTGTTTTTAATGCTATGACCTCACTTGTGTAGTTTACCAAAGAAAAGTTCTCTGTCAACATTCTTTCCATCATGTTCGCCCTTTTTGACTCCCTTTTTATACTTCTCTTTTTTCTCATTAACCCTTTTTTCATCTGTTCTTTTTTTTCTTTTTGTTTAACCTTTTTGTATTCTTTCTCTCTTTTTTGTTTTACCTTTTTGTTTTCTTTCTCTCTCTCTCTCTCTCTCTCTCTCTCTCTCTTTCTCTCTGTCTCGTTTATTATTTGCCTTTTTTTCTAATTTTCTTCTACATTATCTATTCGTTTTCTTTTTAGTACCGATTATATATTCTACATTGAAATATCATTTTTCTCTTACCATCTTTTATCTTGCTACGTCTTCTTTGCTTGTATCTCAAGGCTCATACTTGATGGTCATTATATTCTCAACCATATTAAATTTCCTCCTTACTCTATCTTCAGCTCTCTGTCTGTCTCTGTCTCTCTGTCTCTGTCTGTCTGTCTGTCTGTCTCTCTCTCTCTCTCTCTCTCTCTATCTATCTATCTATCTATCTCTATATCTCCCTCTCTTACTTTCTCTCGCTGTCTCTCTCCAGAAACTTATCTCTATGTGTCTATCTATCTATCGACTTATCTATCTAGGTAGCTATTGCTCTGTTTCTTTCCACCCTTATGCTTTCGTATCGCGTGATGTCATCAATTTCCCTTTAATCTTAATTTCAAAGGAACATTTTTTGTTGAGGTCAGTCCTCTTGCTGAACACATAGAAATCTTTTCTTAAGATTATAATCCTCGAAACTCTGTGTTTCTCTCCTTATATTTCTCCAACTTCGCTCTTCGTGCAGCTAAGCCCTTAACCCCCACCCCCACACGCACAGCCCTTTTAAGCTTTAGATGAAGTCTGATAAGGGATACAGCTCAAAATTAAGTTCTTACCAGTCCTCGTTATACTCCCGATTTATTCCCCTATTCCTGGATCTCATCCATCAAAAATTTCACAGTCATTTAGATGGAGAGTGCCCGGGGAACTCACGATAGATTCAGCGTCAGGATCAATTCGGTGCCATCAGACCAATGCTAGCACCATCAAAGAGCCTTCGGCTTGATGTAGGAAAGGCTTTTCCTGTAATGGGTCTGTCTGAAATGATTTTCCTCTCTCATCGGCTTCTTCTTTGCGATTTCAGTCCCTTTTTTATCAATACGAGAAGCCATGAATTCAGTAAATTAGGTTTTGAGAACTTTTTCATAATATACTCTTGTCCGACTCAGTATGTTCTTCTTTAAAGAAGAACATTTTTATAGATGAAAAAAGTGACATTTCGTAACTTCTATTCATAGCAAAATCTATCTTATAGAAAGGATGTTTTTTAGGTCAAAGCTGTGAACCTGAAAGTCAAATTCCATACATATGGATAGACAATGTTTCGTTTTTAATTAATGTTTATTAGCTATTAATACAAAAATAATAAGAGAGCTTGTTCTATTTCATAAGTAAAGTACATGGGTAAGATTAAAACTATGATACGAGCATTTGACATTCAAGAGAAAGAGGAGAGGGAACCTAGAAAGAGGAGGAGACGGAAAGGGAGTAGTCAAAGGCTATAAGGAAGATCGAAAGTGACAACAATAAAATGATGAAAGTCAGATAAACGATCAAGGTAAAAAAAAATATTGGTCTTTCTGATTTTCTGTCACTCATAATAAAGACACATTTTATCACTAAAATCGGTATGAATTTATTAATTTCAGTGTCACATTTTACTTGTACCCTTGTTTTTAAACTATCGTGGCAAAATACATTTTGAAGAGATGTAACCTGATTTTGTGTTAGCGATGATATTGGTTGTAGCACTGGGCCTCCCTACGCGAGACCAGCATCCTCTGCTGCTGTAGATGTTATTAGCCGATCATGATGCATAATTCAAGATCTGCAAATTGCATGCAGCTTGTCGTCCGGCGCACCGCGTCAATGTCTCAGTGTAGGCGCTAAAAGCTTTCTAGTCAACCGTTCGTTATCAGCCTTTTACTCACGATCTGCTCTTAGAATCTTGTCTGGGTGGAACTTTTTTTCCTCTCGTTGCGTAATGATACGTTTCTCTGTATTCATTTCCCTATTCAAGTGTGTCATTCGATCATCTTGTAACAAAAAATGGGAGAGGGTTAGCTGCGTATTTGTCTATGCAAGTTTTGTTCAAGCTGTTGCTTTTGTTCTAATTGTCACTATTGATTCGGGTTTGTTTGTTTGTTTGTTTTTGCCTTTTATATTTTGTTTTATCAATTTGTAGACAAAATGATTTTTAGTTCACTTAATGTTGTAATGATTGTTGCGTGGAATTTTAGTATTTTTATTCACTGTCATTTTTAATATTCTATCATTCAGTATTGGAAAGGAATAGATCTGTATTCCTTATCTTTCGCCTGCCTCCATTTTTTGTCTACGTCAACGACGTCGTGTCGATTCGAGGCCTATAGGAATAACTTTGAACTTTGAACTTTGAACTTTATTTATTGAGCTCAAGCACAATTGCACATAACTATGCAATACAAAAGCGTTTATGATACAAGGGAGTAATAATACTGATACAGAATGTTGTTTACGGTACCCCGGTTGAGTACAACTGAGCTTTTAGTTTTTCAACGCGCGTGCGTGATTCATTAAATCATTGCTCATGATTGTTTCCTCTCTATTGGCGATTCACTTCATGTATTGTTATTATTTTCACTGTTGTCGATGACACATCATATCAATCATTTGGCCCAAATCATCTTCTTGGAGCTACGCAGAATTATACAGGTTAAATATTTATTAAATGAAGAAACTGTGAGTACTCTTGTCTCTTCTTTCATGCTATATCGACTAGACTTTTGCAATTCCCTGCTATATGGATAACCCCATGGACATCCTAAAGAGGCTTTAGCTGATTCAGAACAATGCTGTCCATCTCATATTGAAAAAAAGCACATAATAGATCATGTATCACCTATGTATTTACACTGGCTCTCTATACAAACTAGAATAGAATACAAGATCGCTGGTCTATGCTACAAGTGTATTCACGGCTAGATCTATGCCCCTTATTATCTTAAAGATCGTGTTAGTTTGTACCCCCTGCCCGCAACTTAAGATCAGGTAACAAAGCTCTGTTGTCAGTTCTATGTAAACTATCAATAAAAGATAGCAATAGAGCCTTGTGAAATGTGCACCAGTAGTCTGGAATGCTTTCCCCCTTTCCATCAGGAAGGCTACTTCTACAAATTAGTTTAAGACCCTATTGAAAACCTATTTGTTCTTGAAATATGACGACCTTAACAAGTTTGTCTTAAGAAATTCATCCAATCACCAATGGTCAATGTGTATCATTTTTTCACTTTTAAATATGCATCTTTTGTTTTTCTTCTGATTATTCGAATTGTTAGCGGACTATGTTTTTGTACAAATTGTCATTACGTCAGCATTGTTTGTTTGGGTTGATAGACTGTTGTACACAGCTTCGAGCCTACAATGATAACTTCATTAATACATGTATTATTATTATTACCATTATTATTATTATTATAGATCGCATAACTCCCCTTGAGAACAAAAGTGAAATCGTGGATACTCGACAACACACAGTGTTTCAGTTCATCCTGGCATGCCACAAGTTAGGACCTGCTGGGATTAAGCTAGGCTAAATTTTCTCTGGTTGTAAAAACCTCTTGAAAAAAAAACTTTTTTGAGAGTCGGCACTTAATTACGGGAAAGATACTTACCTTGTCTGCGATAAAATAAATTAGAAAATGTTAAAATTCGAAAATCAACTCGTCATACCAGGCCAAGTTGTATCTAAAACGAAAGCGAACAAAATCTCGTTTTTTCCTGCTTGTTTCTCATTATTGCTTTGCACTCATTGCCATACACCTTAATTATTTTAGCTATGCAACGAGGGTTCTTTAATTGTGTAGATACTCCCCCTCCCTCTCTCTCTCCCTCTCTCTCTCTCTCTCTCTCTCTCTCTCTCTCCCTCTCTCTCTTTAAATTTACATATTCCGGATCATTCACATTATGTCCTTTTCTTCTTATCGCAGTCTTTGTCATTTTCTTTCTTATTCCTTTATCTGTTTCTTTCTCTTTATTCGTTTTCAACTTTTTAGAAGGGAAAACTAACTAACAACAGAAATTTCAACTTTTTTTAGCAACATTAAGTCTGAAACATACTAGCATTATGCACTCGATAACTTTCTAGGAATCGTATAATAGTTTTTTTTTTATCGAAATCGAAACCTACCAAAGTATCGCAGAATAGCTGGACTTATATTAGAAGCATATTTAGCACACTACTTTTTTCTCTTCGCTGTTTTTTTTTTTCAAGAAGTACGGTGGTTACGTAAGAATGTATATATTTTTAAATGAATTTAATGCCCATCGCTTGAGTAGTAGACAACATGGGATGTCTTAATCCACGCGGCTATTGCAAGAGTGCATAAGTATTTTGTTGTTGTTGTTGTTGTTATTATTAATTTTATTTTATCACTGCTGCTATTGCTGTTGGTTTTCGTTGCTGTCTATGAATGCGCAGAACTAGAGGGTTTAAAAGAGAAATTTGAAAGACAAAAACAATGGCACCAGGCCAAGAATGCCAACAATCCTTGGGAGAGAGGTTTGAGCAAAGTACTGTCACACTTGAAACAGACGATGTCTTTTAGAACACACAATTTAGTGGTTTTAAAATGCCTGTGTATGGATTGATGGTTTCAATATCTACACCAATGCTTTTAGTTAGGATTCCATAGGATTACAGTTCTCACTGAAACAAGTTCTTCATGTTTAATAAGTTAGAGTCTTGAAATATTGTTTTAGGCCTATATGGAATAAAACGCTTGGTTTTATTCCTTTGGTTAGAAAACGTTAAAGTCTAAACACAGCTACCAAAACTCATTATGTCAGCCTCGTTCCTGCCTTGGAATATATTTTATAAGATCACAAGTTAAAAAGACAACATTAGACAAACTAAATTCAGCTGGAGTACTTCAACCGTGAAAACGCTTTAGAAGAATCTGTTCAGGGTACATGAAACTTATGACAAGCAAAATTATCGAATGGTTGCATAATTATGTCACAGTAGCCAGCTTCCGCTTTGATTTAAAATAATGGGGCGGTCAGAAATAAAGCAACCTGCGTCAAGTCTGCTGTTATAAATTCAATCCTCGAAGCCAAACTGGAAATATCACTGATTTGAAGTTTAGTTCGAAAAGAAAGACAAGTAAAAGAAGCAGATAAAGAAGCTTTAAAGTATGAGAGAATAACGAACGATGAAATTTTATGATGAATCGGCTTAATAAACCACAATAGCTTCAAGTGAACTGGATTTTTTTTAATGATGCAGTCGATCCCAAAGATTTATTCCAGAAGTGTCATGGTGTTTAGAAACAGTTCTCAGGAATTGCTAAGTTTCTGTTATTATACAACTAACCAATTAAAGGTAAACAGATTAGATGAGATAAGCGTGGAATAAAAACTTTTACCCTTAACATCTAGAACATTATCTCATGCAGACTCATTAATCTCTGCATACCGGTACCAAGATGGATAAGCCAGCGACGATCATAAAAACTTAATTGTTTGGGCCATGCGTTCTAGATAATAAAAATTATAATTGCGATGAACTGAAACTGAACTCTCCGACTCTCATTATTTTAGCCATGAAAGAGCAAGAAATGTCTTCTAAAGCAATTAATCATCTACTAGAAGGCAAACCTGCAGATGCAAGATTCAGACTCAGATGCCCACGATGTTCTGCGTGCTCTCCAGAGAGGCTGAAGTGATGCTTTTTACTAGTCAGTTACAGCTTTGATGCTGAGCTGGAGATGGAGGTCCTTTAACATGTGAAGAAAGCAGTTTCTGTCTTCGCTTATTCAAAATGGTTGTTAAAAAAACGCCTTCATTCCGTTGTAAAGAGCGAAATAAAACACGAGATCGCCAAAGGAGCCCAAACACAACAAAGCCGACTTTTCATAATTACCTGGCATAGGCACATAGTGTTAATGTTATGAGTAAATTACTTGCTTTGACAATGATCACTAGATTCGATCATCACTTTCATACAGTTCAATACTAAGGCGTAGAGACAAAACTATGGAATAGTTTTTGTCTTTGATTTTGGTGAAGCCATCTTGAAGCCATCTTGTCATTACAAACTGAGCTCGGATACCAAAACAGTACATACTGGAACCTAGTGTCTACAGTTTGTTAGGATATCAACACCAAAATGGTACTGGAACATAGATTACCTAAGACATTTCCAAAATCCAAGCGAAAAAACACTGAGAAAAACCTGCAAGTGCAACTAACGTTATGTAAGAGCTTGGTCGGAGACTATGCAGTAAAGTGAAGGTGCGAAATAGAGCTTCGTTGTGTTCACATTGGAAAGGGAATTCCCCCTGACGAGCGATGGTTAAACCATTTAAAACGTTGATAAGCTGGGCTTGTTGTAAGTCACAAAGATCTAAGCACAGCTTAAGGTTATTGTCTCAATGCAGTAGGTCGTAAATGGTGCTACCTTATCTTCCAAAAAGTTTAGATTTTCTCAGTTATATCGACAACTCACTATCCTTTTTCTTTTTCTTCTTTTTTGGTCTCCATGAACGATAGAATTTCAAAAACTCCTACTGCTTTCTATTTTTAATACTTCTATTTGAATATCTCCACATCCAGGAAATCATCAGCTGAACCGTTTCAGAGAGAAAATGTTTTCTAATTTTGTTTTTTTTTTAACTTCACTCTATCTCTCTTGTAGATAAGTATGACTTGTCCTAATTGTTTCAAACTAAACACTTAATAAATAATTTCAAAAAGCCGGTACAGGGCGGGAGAGTGTGTGAAACTGGCGGCGTTTCAAGTGGTACTGTTAGTTTATAATCTGCGTGCTTACCTGATCTCGCTGACTCTCGAGTACCCGGTCGCTCATGGAGTAATTTTACGAGATTTGTTTTCCTGTTCACCTATTTTACCTTGTCTGGTTTTTTTGTGTTATATTCATTCCAAATTATTTTTCTTACTTTTTTTTCATTTTTAATTTGTCCTGTGTTCAAAATCATTGTCTATATTCGTGTTCTGGTTGTGGTATCAATACAGAGAAAAGGAGTGTGAGTATTTTCAAATCAGAAAATATCATTATATTTTAATATGTTTAAAATTTTTCTAACAAAAAGTTACCGGTTATTTTTTACTTGTAATATCTATACACTATCTATGCTTACACGTAGCAGATCTAATAGTGTTATGCAATAATAATGTTAAATCCGCCATACCTAGAAACCTAGCTTGAATTCCGACACGATTTGCTGTCTTTTTATTTTACCTGTGGAAAATTTGAAAAAAAAAATGTTGCGACTTTATTGGTTCTTGGTATACATATTCATAGGCCTGTATTGAATTCATGCTTAATAAAATATATCGAGTTTTTGCCTCGCCATGTGATGTGTTACTAGAATAATCGACCTGTGTCTGATTGGCTGTGTTCTTGTGGCTAGACGAATTGTAGTGTCTGTAGATTTCTTTACTGTATATAACGTGATACCGGAAAAGAAAACATTGTTACTGGATTATCTGGTAGTCTTTTTAGGTTACAAAATGTAAGCTGTTTTGTAATTGAGGCAGGCAGAATCACAGAGGACCGAATAGATAACATTATTGAGAAAGATATAAGGTGCGTTTATTAAAGCACATAGAGATCAAGAGCTTAAATACAAGTTGCACTTTTAGCTGGTGAGTAAAAAAGCTGCAGCCTAGATCTAGTAAGCCTACTGTTTTGGCCTAGTAAACTTAGTTCTTTTTATCAAACCCTTAAAGATGATAACAAGCATGACCTGGTTCTTTTACTTAGATTCTACTTTATTCTGGTTTATCTGTCCCGTTGTAGCGTATTACATAGATTGAACTTTTCGTCACTGGTAAATTGGATGGCCTGTAGGCCTACAGGCGGGATGCGGTGGGTAGCTGCTCCTGTCGCTCTATGTTTTTATGCTGTTGCTATAATGTTCAATGTTGGTAATTCTTCATGGTGAAATTGGTTCAATTAAGACCTTTATCAGCTTGTTCTCTCCTAGCAGATGAACGTTTAATCAATCCACACTGCAGCTATAAAGACATAAGCAACAAACATGGCAACACCCCCTTTAACTCACATTGAAATATAATACTAAACACCAGAAAAGAAAAATTGCATCTATGTGCTCAGCTCTACTTTTAAAAGTAGTAATAGAAATTTAGTCTTGTACGTCGTATTTGGATGTTGTTGTTGTTGTTGTTTGGTTGAACAGAAAAAATATGTTTTTGGCTCTGTCTACTCAAAATAGTTTAACGCCTTTTTCCTTTTCTCAAAGCATTAAATTTACGACGTAGAAATTAGAGTCATTCGTTTATCTTAATTACGAAGTGAAGAACACCGCCGATAGGAGGGAGCTTACGCGTGTAAACAGGTTCTTTGCACTGTTCCTGTTCAAGAACAATGCTAGTTATCTGTGACTGATTTATTACTGTATCTTTATTTATGGTACTGTGTTACCGGTGCTCTAAACATAAAAGAGATGGTGGTTCTATTTGCAATATTTCATTTTCTGTATCTCATTTCCTCTCTAGGTCTGCCTGAGGATCTCTGTCTCTCTCTCTCTCTCTCTCTCTCTCTCTCTTTCTCTCTGTCTGTCTGTCTCTCTCTGTGTCTATCTGTCTGTCTGTCTGTCTGTCTCTCTCTGTCTATCTGTCTATCTGTCTGTCTCTCTCTCTCTTTCTCTCTCTCTTTCTCTCTGTCTGTCTGTCTGTCTGTCTCTCTCTCTGTCTGTCTGTCTGTCTCTCTCTCTCTTTCTCTCTCTCTGTCTGTCTGCCTGTCTGTCTCTCTCTCTCTATCTCTCTCTCTCTCTTTCCTTCGTCTTTATGTAGCGTCTTATCTGTTTTTCCTTTTCTTTCTTTTGTAAATCAACATTTCTTTTAGTTTCTCATATTACTCTCGCCACACTTTTGCTTAGGATTGCAATACAACAAAGCACGCGTCGAAGCACTCTGTAAAGAAGTCTAAAAACAGGCTAACGTTGTTGGAAATAGATATGTAGCTCTGTTTGAGAACAGAAAAGTCAATACAAGAAAAAGTGTGTGGTTCATAAATCCTTGCTAATCGTTTTGTTTCATGTTTGTACAAACCTTTTTTGTTGGATTATATTTTGTATGTAAGTGGGTCGGATCAAGTGTGCGACTGTCAGTATTTCACGGAAAACAAAAAGTTCGCACATTTAACAGCCAGCAGGAATGATAAATAAGATAACTCAAACGTAATCCGGCTGGTAGGCACTGTCAAAGCTTGACGCCGCCTAACAAGGTAGAAACTTGTTTCTAGCTCTTGTACAAGACCTTCAGAAAACGTTTGGTCTCAGGGAGATAATAGACACAATGATTTGTTGTTTACTTTGGCCCCTGCTTTGCTTAAAAGAACTCTTCTTTCTCCTCATTAACACAGTCAACGGGCTTATCTTACCTGGTGATTTTTCTTCGGAAAAGGGTTTAGCAAGGATGGGGATGCGGGGCTGAAGCAGCTTACAACAGTCTAAACAAACCGCGGGAGTAAGTCGTAAAGATGGGATTATCTAGAGCCAGTGGAATCCCATTCCGAAAACCCCACAATTCCAAGACCGATTTCCGAGGTACAGTTACAGGCCTCAACAAAGACCAAGTCCCGCAGGAGAAGATAACTTGCACAGAGTACAAAATATAATACTTGAGTAGTTGCTTATGTACACACTGTATTAATAAGTCAGCGATTGCACTTAGTTCTTAATTTAATAAAGAAAGATTCAGATCGTCGATTCTCTCATTATCACTTCGTACCTTCAAAATAGGCAAATCCTAAAAATCAAGCTGGTAATGCCATCTTTCTTTTGAGTCTGTACCATCGCCTCAATAGAACATTTACTAGAGTATAGGCTTAGATATATTCAATACATGTAACTCGTCTTTGTGCATGGATTTGATTTACGTAATGGAAGAGAGAGGGGAGAGGGGGGTCATGATGGGTGTTTGTGCGTATTTTTTTTTGTTTTTAACTACTATTCCTGTGCTTCACTGTTTAATATGTATGAATATGTGATATGCAACTGTGAAAACAAATTTCTGCGAGATGAACAAAATCTATAGATCTTGTCTTATCTGTTGTGGGTCTAGGCAGAGACAAAAGTAATGACAACCTTTCATAGCCGTGAGCACTGTATCCGCGAAAAGAAAAAAAAACAGAGTTCAAAATAAAGGAATCCTATAAACCGAAACATAAAAAGGAAGAAAGGAATTATAAAAAGCTTTGGAGATTGGGGAAGAGGTCAAGAGTCCTCCAGCCACCATAGGAACATGTTAAACGCATTAGACCACTGGGGGGAGGGAGGATTTAAGCCGGGGGCAAACTCTGTTGTGGTTGATGACTACAGAAAAAAAGGCTGGCAGTAGCATCGAATCGTGAGTCACTAAGTCTTAGCTTTCTAGCGAGGGAAACAAGGAGGGTAGGCCAGTCTCCACTATAACACTGTTTATCATAAGACCGAGACGGTCTAAATACATGCCAGTCAGCCAAAACAATACAACAGCCACCCCCTAGGTTTAAAGGGCCAGCTCTTAACTTACAAACTGTTCCTAATCATGTTTTAGCTCACACTAACAATTGGAAAAGATGGACCAAAATGATACGAACTGTGCACAAGTTAGTTTATAAAGTTAGTTGGCCACGGACTTCGACCGTTACAGAAGCGGCTCGCCCCATCCCTATCATTTGTAAATACCAGGTGAAGCTTTCAAATTTTACTATCGTTTCTGTTATGTTATATATGTTCAACAAGAAAGATAAATCATCACCTTTGTAAAAACAATATAAGCGATGACCACATTTCCGAAGTAATGTCATTGCCACGAAATCTTTATTTCCTAACCAGTTGGTTAAATTTTGTTTCAAGTCTAATTTGCAATAATACTCTTAGATTATGGACCTGCCTTACGACTTTTTTGCCATCAAATTCTGTTCTCGCCTGTTGTTACGATCACTGTTTGGGCTACTTGTGAATTTTATACCGAAACGCATTTGAAATATAGGTGTTCTGTTTTACTCGTGCAATTTTCTCCATATTTACACACCTGGTTTATTTAAACTTCTTGCAATCATTCACTAGTCGATGTAGGTCAATTGCCCCACATTAAATTACGTGTCAATTATATAATTTCCCGAATCAAACAAAAAAAAACTTCTTGAATGTTTAGTTCGACTTTAATTTGATACATTAGGAATTGAATCTACTAGAGCGATATTGCAAAGAATACCTGTACTTTACATTCAGCCATGGGTTGTCGCTCGATTTAAGCCTTATCTCTCGTTTCTCGACCTTTGACTCGCGTAAAAACTGTCATTGATTACTTCATTATCTTCACCTCCAGCCGCTCAAGACGCCGGCGTGCTTAACTCCATTTGATGCCACTTAACTCTGGTCGAGCATTAAAAAACTGAGCTTTGTCTGTGTTTGGAGGGAAAGTGAGTGTCTTCCATTCTCAGGCTCAATCTGTTCCTTCAAAAGTACATTGACTTTGCTGGGCTATTTTTGAGCTGAATTTTCACACCCCTTCCCTACTCTAGACCAGCTCTGTGACCAAGCGGTAAAGACACTCGCTCAGAGATCGGGAGGTACGGGTTCGATCCCCGGCCGAGTCAAACCAAGGACTTTAAAATTGGTATTAGTAGCTGATCCGCCTGGTGTCTGGCATTATGGATTTAGTGCTAGGTCTGGTCGGCCAAGTGTCAGGATAATGTGACTGGGTGTGGTGTGTGCAGCGCTCCGTACATCACAGTGCGGCAGCACACTTTCAATTGTCCCAAGCGCCGTCTCTGATATTACCTTGTAGTTGAAAAGAGACGTTAATATTCAAACAACCAATCAATCTCAGGCTCAATCTTTCCCTTCAAAGGTACATTGACTTTGAGCTGAATTTTCAAACCCCTTCCCAACTCTAGAATTGTTTCCCTTTATACTAACGCGAAACGGGAAAGAAATGATTTGAAAAAAATCGAGAGTCTTAAAATCGAAGTCGTGTTGGTGTCAAAGGTGTAATCACGGCAAGCTGACCAGTGACCACGCTGTGTTTCATCTAGATCATCTTATCTTTTAGAAAGTCTGTAGTTGTCCTGTCCTCTAAAAGGTTTTTGTCACATGATACAGCATGCATATTTGGCAATATGACTGATGTTTGCATTATATTTGCACTTCAGTTTTGTTACTTTTAAGATAAGACTTTTAAGATAATTTTCGAATAGTTTCAGTTTAATTATTTATATTATACCGATTAACTACATACTTTGATGTACAAATTGAAACTGTGTAATATACCTATAGGTATTGAGCAATTGTGATGTTTTTCGGTTAATTCTTTTGCCTAGTTTTAGTTAAATTAGTTTACTTTTCAACTGCTTTTTCATATATGTTTTAGGCGTGTTGAACTGTTATAACTTTTTTTTATTATAACTGCATTGAACAATTATGATGAAATTTTTGCGTACGTTTTCTGTAAGTTTTTATCATGATTGCACGAGTATAAGTATAAATTTCCCATGTTTAGATTAACAAGATATATCTTATGTTATCTTATTTTTTTTTAACTTTTTCTTACTAATATTTTTAAAACAGTTTGTTTTTCCCCTGATTGCTTTCGCTGCTGTTGGTTGTACTGTTGTTGCTATATGTAATTGTCAATTTGTATGTATAGTTAATTTGTCTTTGGGATGCACTGGTCATCAAAATATAATTTCTTTTCACGTAAAGTTATAAAATGAACTTTAATGTCAGTGATATCATCTCACAATAGTGGTTCGCGCAAAACGATGATGGGCTGGAAAGTGAATTTCTAGTCATCAAATGTACACCATATCACAAGTTAATGAATTTCGGCACATAAAGCCACGAATGATCATGATAAATTGTGTGAAATTTCTACTCTCGCCATCGTTATTGACATCGGGAAAAAGCGTGATTTCATGGTGTCCGTTGTGTATACAGCACGTTCTCATTGATTGACGTGGTATTTGTTGATCGGTGTTTTTCACTGTCATCGTTAGCGGTTCGGTGGGAATCCTGTGTTCAGGAATAAAGGACAATATCTAGCTGAGATTCTTTACTCAGAGTGTCATTCATGAAGTTCTGATCAAACTGTAAAAAGCTACGTGTACAATATAACTTTTAATAGTTTCATCCCAACCTCTTATTTTTCATTTTTATTGAACTAGCGGCTACATTCTCTTCTTTTCAAACATTCAAAATCTAAGGCTTATCTTTAGCGTCACCAGTGACCAGTTAAACTTAAAGAAACTGAAAAAGATAGGAAACTCTCCTTTCGCAAAGATAAATTGACCAATACTTATTATCGTTTGAATTGTAATGCAAGATTTATAGACAAAGTAGTAAACTGGAGTAACAATATAATGTAGTTCACATGTATGAATAGGCCCTCTATCATACTAGTTTATACGGTATTGCAGGACGCGAAGAATGCTGGTGGCCGTAGAATAACTCAAGTGTCCGTACCTCTGCTGATTGATTGATTGAAGGATATTTTACAAGCCCAATTCCATTTCAAAGGTGCTCTCAGAACTTGAGTCCCAATGACAATGTACGGGCTGCCACCCAGAGACTAGCGG
>BMAT01004699.1:52302-64554 GCA_019649035.1 Elysia marginata
ATTTAAAAAAAAAAAAAAGAAAAACACTAAGGACAGACCCGTCATTCCTTAAAATGGAAAATCAGTATGATTGAACTAACAAGTCAGTATTCAGGACTAAAAAAATCTGTATGACCATGTCCCAGTACTTAAAAAAACTAAGTCACTTTTCTGTAAAAGCGATTAGTAAGGGTTCAATTTTATTGTGGCCATTGTGATTCAAATTGTTTAGGAAAAAAAGGGGGATAAAAAACCTATTAAAAACTACCATGATAAATGTTATAATACATTAGGGCTACCATAAAGCATTTTGGTACATATAAAAAAAATTTTCGGATTGTTAAAATTCTAAAAATGAAAAAAAAAAACTGGGAATCAACTCTGAAATTTGGTTCCATAAGTAATAATTGCCAAGCAGTAAAAATCGGAAAATCAGGATTTTCTAGTGTTTCGGTAAAAAAAAAACAAAAAAAACATAAGTTTAATAATGATTTCATCTGTATTAATGGCAGGCCTGTAAGGAGGAGACCCACCAATATCATAAATTTCACTTCTACTTCTAGTGCGTTTAAATTGAGGTTGGTCTGAAATTTGTTCCTTCTAATTGTTTTATACAAGGAAATTTGTGTAAAAAAGAGCAGTTGGAAATTTATTTCAGTTTTTTTAATTTAAGGGTTCATTGAATCCTAGGTTGTTGGATACGAGATTTTTATGAATTTATACGCTTTGAGCTACTTGTCTTATAATATTTGCTTTCGTTTTCCCCTCACTCAAATAAAAAAAAAACCACCATTATAATCAATAAAAAAAAATTAATGTTTACAACTTTTGCATATATATATCTCGCCTACACCACAAAAAAAAAGTTTGTTTTCTTCTGTGCTTTGTATAATACCCACCTCCCTACCAACAAGAAATTCCTAAAAAAATTTTTTGCTAGTGCTCAGCTTTGCCATTCAGTTTTCACCCAGTTAAATAAACTTAAGATTCAAAGGATAATTGAAATTTCACTGAACTGCATATAACTGTATTTGCAAATTCTTTCAGATGGTCTATCTCATCATCTTCTTCACCATGTTATCTAGGAACAGAATTTGCACTACTGCTATGAGATTTTTCTATGATAAGGCCATACTATTTTTTTTCTTAGAGGGGAGGAGAGTGGGAGGAAGGCTCCTAAAAATTGGGAAAATGGAAAACTAGTAACGAACACTGATTTGATTTTTAATTTTAAGCTGCATAAAACACCGATTCTTATCCTCACTTCTTATTTTCCAGTTTTCTTTTTTACCCCATTTAAAGAAATTCAATTCAACTTCTGATATTTTATTTGATGAACTGCTGAACAATACTATGGGTAATCAAAAGCTTCAAGCTGTTAGTCATTACTTATACAATGTAATTTTATCTATCTTGTGATAATTAATTTTATACAATTACTTATTTTTGTCACCTCTAGTTGTCAGTCTGTTTGTCAAAATGGTCAAACTGTAATATATAAAAAAAAATTATTCTAACCCCTCTCTCTTACAAACTTAATATAGTTAATGATTCATAACTGTTGAAAAGGCCAAGATTGGCATTATGGAAGACTGCAAAAGCTATACCAGTAGTCCTTTTTTAAACCATTATTTCCCAAAACCTATATTTAAAAAACAACCAACAAAAATTTTGATAAAAATTGACCTACAGGACTGAAATCTTCTTTTTAATTGCTATGCATTTCACAAGAGGAAAAGTTTGAATCATGGGCAGCTTTACCCTTTTGTTTCAAATGCAATAAAGGTTGCAATTCCAAAAAAAAATATGAACCTTAAAAGAAGAGACAAGCTATGAAACAAAAGGGCTATGTTACATATATCAAACATACATTTGCAGGTTACCCAACCATAAAACATATTTTTGGGGTTATGTAAAAATTTTTTTTCACAGGCAATCTGCCATGTAAAGAAACATGATACTGGCAACAAAAATCAAGGCGCGTCTGCAAGGCTGTAGCTGTGAAAGAAATTTGTTATGCACACTATTTACATTATCTGCTGTCTTGATTTTTATGTCATGAATCATGTAGCAAAAATACATTTCAAATTTCCCAAAAATATGTTTTGATCAATCAGAATTCAGTTCTGAATCTTCTTAATATTCTTGTGCTTTTCGCAAAAACTTTGATCTAACAGCATTCTTTTGATTTTGAAAACAGTATGTTAGTCCTGAATCAGAGCTTGCAAGCTTGTTCTCCAATTTTTCAAGTGCTCCTCTATATCTGACAGCCATGGCTTTTACTATAATCACTAAAAGACATGGCTAAGCAACCATAGTAAGATTGCAATTTCATCTGTTTTTTTTTTTAACTGAAATTCAAAACATGATAAAAATGACTCACGTCATGGGGTTTTTACCTAGCAAATATATAATGTTGCACTTGAAAATAGATACTTGCAATTAATGTTGTTTTTTTATTTCATGCATGGTGTTCCTGATATAAAGAAAAACTCAAGACTATAGAATGCTGTTAGTTCAAAATATAATTTGTTTGCCTCTTGACCAGTCACTTGTCTGGATAAAACAATAAAATGAAAACATTGTAGTGCATGTCAAGAAGATTCAATACTGATGTGATGGATCATGTTATCAGATAAAATAGGCTTTTTGCCGACAGCCTATTTTGAAACTTGGGAGATGACCGAGGTGTGAATATTTAGTAGACCACAACAGATGTTGCTTAAATCTGCTTTACTTTTAGCTGAGAAAAGGCAAAAGAAAACTTTGTATGGTTGGATAACATTCCTACAATAAAAAAAAAGATCAGAATTGACAACATGGGAACAAATCTCTGAAATTTGAGATCAACGAGATGATGGTGCAAGTACATTGGGCAGCAGCTGAAAATAACGAAGAGACATTAGCACGCTGATCTCAGAACGACCAACACTTCATTTGAAAAGGAAGGGTCCATTAGTTGTCATAAAAAAAATCATAAGTTTTAAATAGGATAAGAAACATGGTCCCTTTGAACAGCAGCTAGCACCAGATAAGTCCATGAGTATCTTGCAGATGGCCGTCGTATGGCTAAACATATACATACTTGCAATTCTGCCTGAAGACCTCCTCTGAAAACCCATGGCTCTTGGTCACCACTCATAAAAGCTTCTTTATATCCCTTGGAAAACCCTGCATTTTATTCCAAGGAGGAGAAAACCAAAAATAGAAGTTGAAAGAAAAGAACTAGCTTAATTTTTTTTTTTAAGGGAAAAGGTGAACAGCCCTCTTATTTTGTTTACTTCTTATTTTAACAGTTAAAATTTTTTAGCCATTCATTTATAGGATGGTGTAAAAGATCCAGGGCCTTGCTCATATCTTGAAACTCCCAATTAAACCCATTTATGGCATCATGATTATCAAGTTACCAAATTTGAGGTGTGAATTTTTATACCTGTCTCTTTCATCAATATACAAATGATAATAAAAAAAAAAGATAGAAAATGAGATAGGCTTACATGCTGGGAGTACTCGAAGACATATTGAAGCACAAAATCAGAGCAACAAATGCAGTTTTCATCAATACAATGTCACCATTGATAAAGAAAGTATTGCTTTCTGTTTTAGTGAAATTTTGAACTTTTTAAACGACAGCAGAAAGGCTCTGGTCCTCCTCACACCTTCAAGATATCAACTGGATGAAGTTTTGAAATGATGTCGCAGTATGCGTATTGGAATCAAACTTAAAACTAAGTTCTTGTTGGCGTATCTTAGGAGCACTACATAAATATCAAAGATAAATGCATGCAATTTAATGATATTGTTTACACACAAAACCAAGGGGTAAAAAATAGAAGCATCACAACAGTTTGCCACTAAACCGGTGCAAGGTATCAATATTCACGTATCTAACACCTTAAAAGCGTCATTAAATGATATTCCTCTTGTCTCAAATATCAAATTACCAGCAATACTTTCTTATCAGGATCAAATTTCTGTAAGGTTTGCTCAAAATACATACAGGTATTTAAGATGCATTGAATTGCCACAATGATTCAAAATTTTGCGAGTAGCTTGCTCCAAATGGCAGTGAATGACAAATAAAGATTGATGCACGGGTGTATAAGTGGTATTACGAAAATATTTTCTCATGTATAAGCTTGCCTTGCAACCATTGTACAAATGTTAGATATGAAGCTTTTTCTATAGGTTTTTACTCTTAAGTTTTCAAACTTATCACAATCAAGTTCTTTGTGCTTCGGGAGATTTTTTAATAAAACATTAAAAAAAGGATAGACCCAATTGAAACAGAACAGCATAAGCTGACAATAAGCTAAAGCTTCATACTTATGAAGATGGTTGCAAGTCAAAGAGATGGATTTTGAGCAAGCCTAACACCTAACTACAAGAGATAAATTGATTTTGATAACTATGCAAGGGAACCAAAGCATGTGATTAGAGAATGGCACTATTTCAATTATAAAACTTAAACGATCAGTATGTGTTTGACATGTCAAAGGCAAAAACTAAGGAGTTTTATACAAGACAATCATTTTAGGCACTGGTTATTTCAGTCGTTCTCAAAAGAACTACCATTATAGGTCGCGAGTTGAGAGGCAACTGTAACTCCAATTTTAGATCTTTTGTGATATTGGCTTGAAAAAGGGAAGAAAATGTTTGTTTTTGAAACAAACCTTGCTTTGAGGTCGTGGATGTTTTCATTTACCTGGTAACAGATCTTTAGGTCGAGTGAAGTTGAAAGTTTACCTTGAATTTTACAAGAAGTGATAAATCTTTTAGTGGATTTGCTTCTAAACATGAAATTTGAAGTTACAATAACTTGCCTCTAAATCCGCAGTGTGAAAAAAAAAATAATTTAAAATTTGATCTGAAGAATCAAAAGTAAGAGATGTGCCTAAAATGATTTTAATCTTTTTTTTTCTCCATAAAAAGCAAATTGGTTCTTATTTCAAGCAAAAACTTTTTTTTCCCAAAGTCCATAAAGATTCAAGTTTAATTTTTTTTGTACTCAAGTCGGAAACAGATACATACAAATATTCAACCAGTTTTGCTGCTGATGGAGAAGAAGCAGTGGTCTTGTTAGCTTCCTTAACTTTTGGCTAAACAAATTAAGGGTTGACAATCTGTGTATGACATGACAAACCTTTGTTAAACATTCTAAACTTCAGAATATATAAATTCTGCTTAAAAATTGCTTTGTTTCATATTTAAAAAAAAAAAAAAAATATTATGCCACTCTCTAAATACTGAGGCAACATTGCTCTAGTGAAAAGAGTAATTAAAACTGAAAGCCAGGAGAAAAACCTGTGCTTAGGGTAAAACATCATTATTAGCAATCTGGTTAACCTATCATCTTCATGAAAACTGCACTTAGCTACTTGACAAAAGTGGCCATAAATATATAGCAATAATAAGACAAAAAAAGACAAATAAACAAACCAAAAAAATTCTATACAGAAAAAATTAGACAGCACACAACAATAAACTGATAAAAACACGGAAGTCCTACATGTGACACAGCTAAATGTCTGCTGAGCCAGTGGTTGAGTGGCAAGTCCTTTTGCTGCAAAATAGAAGAAAAAGAAAATGACTGGTTTTGTAGAGGCCCTGTAAACAAGAATGAGTGTACCAAACTAAAAGTTTTTAATACATATTTTTTAAGTTCAGTGTTTGAAAAGCTTAAATGTAAAATGGATGTATTCCTAACCCTTGCACTTAAGGTGCAAATTTGAAATTTCTCTCAATAATCTTTTAATCTCTTCATTTCAATAAAAGGAAGTTTCTTTAGAATCGGATACCTATTATGGAATCGGTGTGTCACAATGGTGGCTCTTATTAAAACCTTCAAATTCCATAAGGAAATTATAATGTAAATGTGACAATGATTGGCAAAACTTGGTCAACCAATTAACCATGACCTTAGCTAGGCTTCGCACATTGTTGCTTATTTGCTGTCCCTGTTTATTTTGTAACATACCAAAGCCTTGTTTTTATTCAAAGAAACAATTCCTTTTTGTCTTCTTAAATCTCATCTTCTTGTGCTTCAGAATAAGAGTTTAACTTAAAAGTAAGCAGATGAAAGTCATTTGTATAAAACATCTCTGTTTCCCTTATCATTGAGATGTGAGGTTTTGCAAGTTATTTGGAGGTTCTCGTAAATAAGTAACTTGGGATTTTAAATTAAGCCTGTGTTACAAAAAAAAAAATTATTTTTAGGTTGACTTGATGTAACTAGATTAACTATATGTGTTAGACTAATTTTCTTGTCATACCTAACCACTGAACGTGAGCACGGCATATTTTCAGCAGGCTAACAAGATCCCAAAGATAGGAGTATAAATCACACATGAAAGACTTGTTGGGTCCATTCACAAGTTTCACAAGCAAACTTGAAGCTTGGTCAACTTTTGTCAAGAATTCTTCAGAGAGGTGATGCCATTCTGTTACCTGATTAAAAAAATAGAATTATATGTGCATATTAGTCGTTTAATGCCATTGAAATATTATGCTAGGTGAAAAGAAAGAGACTAGAAATCAGATATCACAGTGCAAATCGCATAATTTCAATCTCTTGGGAATGAACATATACTTTGAACTAAGACAATTCTAATTATACATACAAAATTAAATTTATTTACTTAGCCAATTTTTTTGCTTTAGTACCAATAATCACACCTTCCTCCCTCATTTCCACCCTGCAAAATGTTTGTGCAGTAATATTGATCATAAGCTTGGTACGCTTAGGAGAATAAAAACTGAACAGCAACCTTCTACAGGCTGCAATTGATATAAACTTCAAATTAAAAGAATCAAACTTCATTAACTTCAAATTCACACTTAGAAAACTTTGTATGATTTTGTATTATTGCTCAGACTTTTGATTTGGGAGGTTCCCAGAATATCTTGTTTTGTGTTAACTTTGCTTTTCAGTTAACCTACAAATAAGTTATTAAAAGCAAAAGATATCTGTTGCAAAACATAATATTGTTTCATTTGCTGTTATTGAACAGCTGCTCAAATATTTTTTTCAGCTCTACATAAGTAGAGAAATTTCCTATGGTCCAGAGGTATGCACAGATAAGGTATACTTCACTATTTGCAATGCTTTTTTTACTCTATAGATATGAAATGGATCAGGTGCTATGAATTTTACCAAATAGAAAATAATAAGTTCTGCAGTTTTATTTCATACAAACATAGTGAAAGAACTTTTTAATCTGCATTACCTCAAATGAATTTTCTGTGGGGCCGTTCTTTTTTGAAATGGCAAGAGCATTGTTTCTTAACCAATGCAAACCTTGCAAGAAAAACAAGCTGCTACTGCCATGTTCAAACGGCATATAAAATAAATCAACAAGAGCCAAAGCATCTTCCTCTGAAAAATATTCAAATTTTGAATGGTTCCCTGAGTGGGTATTTTCACATTCTTCCTTCTTCTCTAGGGGAATGTCTGACTCAATCTGCATCAAGCTATCTGAAGAAGGCTGCTTCTCAAACACTGGAACATCCTGAGGGGAGGAAACCCCACCCGTTCCTGCTGGCACGGGTGAGGACTGAGAGCTGTCGGGACAATCTGATGTGCTTGGCATTGCAATATCCATAGGCTCAGCACCGGACTCTGTGGCAGAGCCTGTATCTGAAATGGAGTCTGACTGGGGTGCCTCACTGAGACTGCTCACAGGCAGACTTGGAGGCTGAAGAAATGTTGCTATAGGCTCTGGGGCTCGCACTGAGGAGCAGATCATTGATAGAGCAGGAATACTTGAAACAGATGCCGATTGCGTAGTAAATGCTGGGGTCAAACAAGTTTTTATCACATCAGGGAGAGGTAACCCAGCTGGAGGAGAGGGTGGCAAGTAATTTTCAGGGGGAGTAGATGGGGCTTGAAGTTCTGATGGGTCCATGCAAGGTTGGGCAGCAGATGGAACATCATCAACAATCACGTCTTCCCCTGCAGTAACAGGTTTAACTCCTGGAGGAATGGAGGGATTGCCTGGGAGGCTTGTGGGTAGACCAGGTAGATCATCCAACGGAGGAGAAGGATTTTGGATGACTGGTGGTCCAGGGGGGCCTGGGAGCTCATCAGTGGGCACACCAGGTGGACCAGAGCTAACAGGTAGGAAAGTAGGGATGACACGAGGAAACGGTTGTCGCGGAGGCTCACGGTGACAATGTAGCTCCACAAGCCAGTCTTTAATTGCAGCTTTTAGTGCCATTTTAGGCTGATAACGCAGATCCACTCGAGAAGCAAGATCATCATCTATGGAAAAGTCGTTCTCTGTTTCAAGTTTTATATCTGAAGCAATGGGGCTCATCCGCTCATCTGAAACAAAAGCACAATAAAAGATCACAAAACAGTGGATTTTACCCTTAACGTCGAATATTATTTATACCTTTTCAAGTTCAGAGGGTTATATTTTAAAACTAAAATATATTTAGTGGACCACTATCATACTGTACTGAAACGGTTGAAGTAAAGAAATGACTTAAGGTTTTTCACATAAAAAATAAGATGTTTAAACAAAAAGTTAAATGCATATACAGATATTGCTATTTGTAGTAGTTAACATGTAAAATTCTACAAATTGACATTGGCAGTTTATTTTCATCTATATTGCTATTTACAGTGTCCTTGGCAGATAAAGATTTCTAGATGTTATAGCTTTCAGATCAAACCCATAGTCTCCGTCTGCATTCCGTCCTAATATAAATTTGGCTCCCTCAGAAAAAATGCAAACCTAGACGAAATCAGATAATCTTAGAACTTTATAGAATTGAAAATTAAGTAAGACCTTTAAAAGATTTATAAATCTACAGTGCTGTTTGTGGTCCAGTGCAAGTTAAACGGTATGACCTAAAATAGCGATACCTGGTACCTAATCTCCATCTAGATGTACTTCATCTGTCTTGCTTGGCGAGTACAACCATGCTTTAGAACCTTTGTCTCACTATGCTGTGCTATTGTGCTGCGCTGCTTAAGGTTAATCGAGTATTAAGTTCGCTGACTGTTCTGCTATCGATAGTCCTAGAATACGAACTTAAAATTGCTATTGCTTAACAAGAACTTTTTCCTTTTGTATTCTGTTGTGCTAAGCTTAACCCGCGCAGGTTTTCCAATCTTTGGCTCAAGCAATTCCTATTGACCTCCGCTATATTTTTTTACTTAATGGACCAGATCATTAAAACGATTATCCTTTAGATAAAAAGTTAAGTTGCCGTAGTTTTCAAAGCATGAGAACCTCTTTTTTAAACTCGAATGGAATAGAATAGAATTAATTTTATAGGCAGCGACCCATCATGTGTATGTCTTCAAACTTGTATCAGCGAATGCTGAAATCTGCTTAAATATTGAGTGACGGTTGAAGATAGCGGCAAAAATCAGAAAGGTCGGAACACACGGCAGATTCCATGAAAAGGTTCTTATATGCTGAATTTAGGAATGTAATTTTTTTTAGCAAGAGACTATTGTGAAAACAGATAGAGCTTGGTGAATAGAGGGAGAGTAGATCTAGAGCTTTTTTACTATCAGACTATTTAATAAAAATGATTTAAGTAACATTTTTCTTGGTGCTGTTAAAAAAGAAACTGATCTAAATACCCTTGTAACAAATTTATGAGTTCAGTTGTAATAAATATTGACCTATGAAGCCTGTTTGAATCAACTTTGCTCAGTACAGTCAAAATAGTTCTAAGCCTTCTTGCTAACACAAAAAGAGTGCATTATACATCTTAAGAGGTGATGTTCTAAAAAAAAGTACACACACTAATAACCAAGTTAAAACTGGCAAAGCCAACATATTGTAAACTTATTACATGAGCAACAAATCATCGGAAGTTTTTTTAAGAGTACATCATCTGTAAGTTTTTATGGTTAACGTTTGCAACAATGCCCGTTTGTAAGTATGTTTGGCTTAATGTGACACCTAGCAATGCTGATTTTTACATTAGGAACGGCAATGTAGATGTATTTAATAAAAAATGTGAACAGACATCAAACCTCATAAAACAGGCTTTATTTTAGCAGCGTACCGATACGATAAACGTTCTATCGATAATAGGTTTTTCCTGGTTGTTAGGTCTAAGTCTGCTGATGTGCGCAGTTTAATATTGCGAATTTTGAACGACACTTACGTCTTTTTTTTCCATTTTGGAATAAATAGGGATGCAACTCATTGTACTGCATCCTTAGAAGACCTGCAAACACTATCCATAATAAATTACTTGGTGTTCCAATGATTGTACTATTTGCAGTGTTAATGCAATGGCTTAATTTTTTTTAATCTCATAAAAATTTCCGAAAGGACAGCTATGTTTTCCCTAATTGTTTTGCTGCATGTGCTCATAAAGCCTAACTAATTTCTCAAAATTAAAATGGACTGAACCCCCACAACCTGAAAACAACTATAAGTTTGAACATCACTAAATATTTCCATTGTTCTGTAAATATTATTCGTTTTAACCTCCGTTAGTCAGTCTAGGTTTACCTAAACATCGCAACATTTTTTGTCGCAGTTTTTGCTAGTGCCAGAGTTACGTGTTTTGCATCTGTTTACAATTTGTAGGGATAAGAAACAGAAGTCTACCTCTCATTATGTCTTTCTTCACACCATCAGGATTGGATTGACACCACTGACCAAGAGTATGAATGGCCATAAAATTGGCCTCGAATTCAGTGTTGGGATTTGTCATCACACCGTTTATGTATGGAATAATTTCCGGCGACCTGCCATCATAAGGACCCAAAAAGATGCGCCTGGGATCATAATCATTTGCATGGATATTGTCCCATATCACAGATGGTCTTTTGAGGACTGATGAAATTTCTTCAAGTGAAGGTATTGTCAGCTTTTTGCTAACAACACGAGGGCCTGTAAAAACAATAATAAAGGCAATGAAATGAATAAACCTATAATGCGCTTTAGAAACAAATCTTTGCACACGAAAAAAAAAACTTACGACCTTGCCAAGGGAGAGGTAAAAGACGGCTCTGTGTATAGATCACAATTTGTAAGTGGAAAGAAAAAACAACAGATAACAAAAATTATAGAAAAGTACAGTGGAGAGGGGTGGGATAGAGGTATAGAGATAATTTTACATAGACTTTAATTTTAAACTTATGAGTTTGACAGGGATCTGAGTCAGAGGAAAAGAAATGAGCATAGGAAAAGAGACAGGACAGGAGAAGAAAAAGAAAGGCAGCGAGGTGGGTCAAAAGTGGCCTTCAAATGTACTGGTCTGCTAGGGCATTAGTGGCGCTGTTCTGTGGCAACACAGTTACGCTAAGTAATGAAGTCAAACTTCCAGAAAGAGATTAATCAAGTGTATAAAAAAATAGACAAAATCGAAGGAAAAATATTCAACACCTCTTTGAAATATAAGTAATTAGTGTGGAGCCTAGTGTTTGTATTCAACAGCTACCACCAAGACAGCATATAAAAGAACTACAAAATAGCTCTTTTTCTTATAACTTTAAACTATTTTTGGATCTCTATAATGTGTTTCTAAATACATAATTGACTCATGAGTCATAGCCAAACAAGCTTGGTTCTAAAAAAAAGTAAACTTTGGTAATTTTCTTTAAAGTCTGTTTAAACCTTTTTACCTGTCCACATGACATCTATTCCTGGAAGTAACTTAGTGCCGATAGTGTTCAAATATTCTGAAGATGACACTGTTGGGACAGCTCGAGAAGCACAGTATTCTGAAAGTGTATGTAAAAAGAATAGGGTAAACATTTAGTTAAATTGCAAACTTGGTTTTCAATGAGGCAAAGAGTTTCATAATTAAAACATACAATCAACGATTCGATAACTAGGATGCATTAGGCATAAAACTAACAGCCAAAGCAGAGATTAAAACTGTTGATGAACTTTTAAATAATTATTTGCTCTGATAAAATAGCTTATCATGGGTGTCAATTTATAATTTTCCAAAAGGAGGACTTTACTGGGGTTAAGTAACAGGTGATGCCACCGCCGAAGGCTGGAGTTTTTCTAGGGGGGTCAGGGGGCATGCTCCCCCCGCAAATTTTTCGAAAATTACCCTGCAGAAAAGCCATTTTAGAGTATTTGGACAGTAATTTACTTCTTATTTCATATTTGAATATAATTTATAAAGCGCTTTGCTAGCACTAATACATTTATTTGATTGGAATAGATTAGGCCTACATGTGTTTTCCATAGAAATGAAAGGCACTGGTGCTAATAACACATGCAGCCCTAACAAATCTCAATATTTAGACATTCACCAAAACCTGATTCCTATTATCAAAGT
>BMAT01004702.1:38799-50844 GCA_019649035.1 Elysia marginata
TCACAGTTACCTCTTGAAGTCAAACCTTTTACTAATTTTGAGACAAATTTCCCAGAAGACGGAAGTAAAGAAGCGGAAAAGAAAATAGTTCCTTTTAAAAACAATGGATATTTATTTTTTTTGTCGTGTTTTATTTTTGAATTTTTACCCTTTTACCAAAATATACAGCTTTTTTTAAAGGCGTTTCAAACACATGTGACGCTTTTGTCGTAAGCGGTCTAGGAGAACTCTACCGAAGCTTTTTTTTATATTCATGCGCTCCTCATTTATAGATATAGATTATATCTCCTTTTTCCATCAGGTTGATGAAATTAGTTTACAAGAGGTCACGCCAATTGTACATCATCAAAACGGAGATCAAAAGCTACAACAACAACAACAACAACAACAGCAGCCAAAGCACGACGAGTCACGTGATAGTAAACAACAGACACAACACGAACAGACCCAGCACCAGCATCATAAGAATCAGAAGCAACAGCAACAGAACACGAAGAAGGAAGAGGAGCTGAAGCAACAACAGAACGGCAAGGATAAACCGGCAGTGCTCGAAATTAACGGCCAGAATGGACACCACAATCAAAACGGGACAGCGGATACAGGTTTGCAAGGCATTTCTCACTCATTATTATTATAATTAGTATTATGCTTTACAAAACTTTTTCAGTCCCACTAGAAGTCTATCCTCTCAGTCTTCCCTATCAATCACGCGAACTCTATTTATAAGCAGGGTTAGCCGTGGATGAAAGCGCTTTAAAAGATGTTGATCTCGTTCTCTATACGAGCAAAGCTAGATTTTAAAGATTTAAAAGTTGTGCTGATCAATACATCATGTAAACCATAAAAAAATTATCACAGTACTTTTTGTACTCAAATTCAATAGCTTGTAATACGTAAAGATAGAAATGATATTTTTCGCATTCAGGGTGAATGAGTCGTAAGTAAAAAATTTCTGTTATTACAAATACGCCATGTAGAAGTCCAGTTTTTTTTCTTTCTCTATATTTTAAGTCAACAATTTTATATAGTTTTCTTGCTACAAAATACAGATTGTTTTTTGAAATTTTTAAATTCTGAAGCTTAGAAACAGCAACGTCTATGAAGGCAAAAAAAATGCAACATGCGGCTCATTCGCTCGGGACGCGGAAAATATGTTTAAAAAGAGTATCACAACATTGTTGCTGCACATGGAATAATTGGAAATTTTATTGTATCCAAAAACGTTTATGCCAAAATAGATTATCATTATAAGTTTTACTGCTATTTTTCCTATCTTTTCAGTGTTGAATGTTTCGGCTTTGTGTAACTCGTCACCTTACAAAAGGCGTCACGCTCACAATAGGATTGTCAAAGCTTTTATCATGTAATTTTCATACCAATAACTAACTGATAATGATATATATCAAAATTGTCCTTCATTTTAGCGAAATATCAAACAGATGGTCAACGTCAACACATATCAAATGTCTATCGTAAGGCGTTGCGCGTTCAGATTAAAGTGCATAGAGTGTAGATGAAAGGCTTGTAGAAGGAACGACTCAAAACCTTTGCAACCAATGTGTGGTAAAAACCATTTAGCTAATCATATTCATTTGGATTTCTCGTACCAGTTACTTTGTAGATCAATCAGTCCATTATATTTCATAAAAGCATAACCTATTTTTCCCAAAGCGCCAAGCACCAAGGATGCAAAATCTCAGGAAGAAAGCAGAGAGAGGACCCCGCGAGAGATGCTGAAAAGTCCAGATTTCTATATCATGTGGTTAGCGCTGGCCTTTAACCACTACGGCTACATCATCAAGAATAATTATTACAAGGTAGTATTTTGATTTTAAAAAATATCCTTATCGTCTTTCATCGCGGTAGACAATCTTGAGATTTAACATGCTTCCCCCCAGCAGGCCAATGCACACCAAAGCTAATTCAACTAATATTTCAGAGCATTACAATGCAGTTCCCTGTAAGGCTCTCAAACACTAACATTTCACAAGTTTCAAGCTGCTTCAACAAAAGTGCTTTTCTTTCTCCTTGCTTTTTGGTAAAATTATTTGGGAGAAAAGTAATGCTAATCAATATTTCAGTCGAGAAAATAAACAAATTCTGCCTATTTTCTAATCGCGGGTTTTGAATATAAGAAAATAATTTTTTAACGAGTCTAAATTACAAAACTATTTGAACGAATCATCAACCACTTTTCAACTTTAAATATGTTTAAGTTTTACAAAGTTTTTAATATGAATTAAGTTTTCTTTTAAATTCCAAATAGGGTTAACTGGTTCACTACGGAAGTTCTGTACATTTTAAAGTATAAAAGCAAACTTCTCATCTAGTTATGACTTTTTTTGGCGTAAACAAGTGGTAGTTATCAATTTTTTTCCCACCAAATGCAGAGTTAAGTCTTCACATCTTTCTCCCCTAGCATGACAATACACACAATGAAGTAACTTAACCTACCCTTTAAAGCTTTACGGTGCTACTGTCAGTAACTCTTTGGCGTTCAAATACTTGCATTTTAAAGTTTTATGTATTGCTGTAGTAGGACTGAGGGGTATGTGAATTTAATGCTTTCGCAAACCACAACATGGGTGGTTGTGGTTAGGAATCGAACCCGCAGTTACCAGACCACGAGTCCGAAGAGCAAAGTCCCAAGCCACTCCGCCTGTACATAACAGTTCATTTACTGCTGTTCAGGACGCCAATTGTTATTTTTAAATGTTTTCACTTTTCAGGAGTCACCTTTACTGGATAGCTCGAAGCGTACGGCAGAAAGTATAAACAATAACTATTTCATGATATTGAATTATACGTGGACATTTCTGTTTTGAGAATCAGTCCAAATTTACTAAGACTTTCAAAACAGAAATGTCCATGTTTAACTCAATGTCACAAGATAGTTATTGTCTACACTTTCTGCCAAACACTTCGAGCTATCCAGCCATTGCCTTACATTTCTAAATATAATAATATTCCACAAACATGGAGTTGTGATATACCGAAATGGTTGATTACCATCTGTGACCTCAATCCTGAAAAGCCAGCTAAAGTCGTAAATTTTATGAATAAGACATATCGACTTTAGCTGGTTTTTTGGGGGATTGGGGTCACATTTCTTGATATTTTTAAACATATATGGACGTTTCCGTTTTCATTTATTTTCTCCTAGGAATTTGGACAGACGAGTATCGACGATGACCATTTCTTGACCACAACAGGCACTATCGCTACCGTCGCTGTGTCTTTGGCCAGACTGGTCTGGGGGATGGCCACTGACTGGATGGGCTCCAAGGTAAAGTTTTCTGGTCACCCAATTTAAACTCTACTTGTTCTTTACAACCCTTTAGTTTTTCTAAAACGATTGCTAGATGTTGAATTGCGAGACGGCGAGAAACACGGCGTCGCATAAAGATAAGGTAGGACTAGGCTACAATGTATACAAAAGCTCCTTACACAAGTTGAGCATGAACTGTATTTCATGACATAAAAAACCTAGAATCTAGATATTGAATCGGTTAATTTTGCATAGTACCTATTGATCACACAGAGTATTGAAACCAAACCAGATATCATTGAAAAAGATTTTCATCAAACAAGGATATAGGACGCAAATAGGAATTGCATATTCGGTCCATTTACTCAGAGCTGGAGCTGATACTGGTACACCATCGTCAAGAGCATAGGGGTAATATCAAATGCCCCTAATATTTTCATCACAAATGCAACATTTTTAAATACAATTTTTTATGAGTTTAACCCCCTCTAAATTTTCCGAGGACGCTTATTCAGAGTATCAAAACAATTACCTTACTTAAATGTTTTTCTCATTTAGATCCTTACCTTTCAGCCTCCTTTATCATCAAAAGCAAAAATCAGGTAATTAAATGACAGATCCCAACTACACTACGATGGAATTACACCGCTCACTAAAAAATCTTTTTGTTTGGACATACGACAGGTTGAAATCTTTTTGATTCATCCCTTGTAACACGAAAGCTTGTTTTAACGGATAAGAATTTAGATTTTGATTTCTCAAACCTTTTGCTGTCATCTCTGGATTTGTTGAACACCTTTGTGATGAGCATGAAACATTATCTCTAGGTCCCAACGCTGAGGATATTTATTTTTGTTCTATTGAATTACATGAATCACTATAAAATTATTTGCAATGTTGCACAAGACTTTTACAATTTTTGAAATCAGTCACCTTTAAGCACTGCAGCCTCTAAGCTTGGATTCAGCCTTCATATTTCAGTATATTGCAGCTGGGCTACTCACCCCACAGAAGAGCTCGGATAGAGGTACCGGTTTATTTTTTCGCACCCCAGGCAGGTTCTTTATTGCAACAGCCCTATTATTATTAAGTGTTAAACCTTTCATTATTCATTTAAGCACCACGACCTCTAAGCTTGGATTCAGCCTTCATGATTTCTACCCACCATACAGAAGAGCTCGATTAGAGGTAACGATACATTTGTTCATACTCAAAACGGTCCTAAAAGTGTAAAACCGTTTATTACTCATTAATTTTCTTCATGCCTTTTAATCTCACTGTCCTCTTGTCTCTGATGCAGCTGACCCTGTTGGTATTTATGGGTATGACCAGCGTGACGTCAGCGTTCTGGTTCTTCAGTCTTCAAGGCGGTCCGTGGCTTTACATGTTCTGGGTGGTCTTCATCTCAGGGATTCTTACTGGCGCGTTCATTCTGTTCCCACTAGCAGCGCTCAAATGGTTCGGCGAGAAACACTATGCCACTAACTATGGTCTCATCCTCACGGCTCAGGTACGAGTACAAAGACAAATAATGTAAAATATACATTGCCCGTGACAAACAAAGTGAAGTATCTGCATAGGGGAGATACCGCATCGTCATCATCATCATCATCATCATCATCATCATCATCATCATCATCAACATCATCATCATCATCATTCTTATCATCATCATCATCATCATCATCATCATCATCGTCATCATCATCATCATCCTCATCATCCTCATCATCATTACCGTTACCATCAGTATTATGCCTACTGTTTGTATATAATGGTTTTCAAACTTCTGATTAAGTTTTCTTGTGATCAAACATCTGTTTTTTTTAACGGGTTTATGAAAAGGGCAATTGCCACTTTTCACTCTTGTATAAAAAGCTTCAATTCACTGTATTTCTTCTCTCAAGATTGTTCTAAACCTGATATCACCTCCTATCATCCGCGCCATCTTGCTTAGTTTTGGCTGGTTTTGGATCTTCTTCAGCATCGCTCTCGTGAACCTTCTTGGTGAGTTATTTCGGTGTTTCGTAGCCCAGAGACAGTATGGTTATTATATTTTATACAAATAGACACTGTAATACTCAACAGATTTTTAGATTTGAAGACCAAAATGTATGAAATGTACATATAACCTCAAAACTATGCAATACAAATAAACACAGTTCTATTGAAGGCAATCTTTATTCTACCCAGTCGAGATCGAACATGACAAATTTATTTTTGATCATATCTTTTATAAACTGATCTAATTAACAAAACTATTAAATCTCTCAGTTTCGACCAAACGTATAAAGTCCACGAATTAAATACCGCTGGCTCCACATAACTGCACGTTCCAAAGCATGAAGGAGAAGCCATACTAAAACCTCGACAAAAGCAAACCGAATTCGTACATATTTCTTTCTATAATTATTGTAATATTTCAGCAATTAATGTTTCGTTAAGATTTATTAACTCTAGAGATATCAAAAAAATTTTTTTCAAAAAGTTACATAAAGTTACAACACATTATCCCAAACAAGCTTTTACCCTTTCCGGTTAACAGTATTAAAAATCATTAACATTTTTCTTTAAAACAATTATTTGCTTGTAGAAGTTTAGATCAATTATATCAATGTTGTAAGAGTAAATTTCCCTGAAGATGGGGAAAAGGAAAGCCACCTTATCTCAGTATACATCCTATGTAACCAAACTCTGAGATAAAGCATTTTAAGGGTATTTTTTGTATTCGTTTATGCCCAAGATTGCTGTTTCATATAGAGATCTATAAAAAGATCATTTTTAGAGCTTTATGCTATTTCCTTATAGGTCCGTCTTTATGGTTTCTTTGTTCTTGTTTTGTTCATTTTCACATTGATTTGGATAAATACAAGCAGAAAATCTAGTATAAAATTTAAGTAAAAGACATGTATATGAACCAGGTTTTGTGGTTTGAAAACCTAAGAAACACAAAAGCGCCCATTAGTGGGTTTTCTCAACTTTCTTTTTTTTTTTTTTTTTTCATCTCTCTCGTTTTTGGTATATCTATCAATAATAAATTAAAAAGTCTTCACAGCTCTTACGCACTAAACTCTTTTCAAAATCAATACAGAAAGACATACTGTTTCAGTTCCCAACTCCCTTGTCAGTTACTGTGCTTTACAATAACTATCATTTTTTCGAAAAACTTTTTCCTTTTTATTTCTTTCCATTGAAGATAATAATGACCAAAATTGCATCATTGAAAACGTTGCATACTAGTCTAGATTCAAGTCTATTTTTTGTTCTTTTCAGGCACCGTCGCACTTTTGTTTTTGAGGGAACCCAAGTTGTAGACCCAGACCTAGATCTAGTTCAACAGCAAAGTATCGCGAGCTGGATGCCAAAACTATACAAGATCGCGCCAAGTGAACGTCATGTAAAAAAATAGTGCTCTCTGTTTTAAGAATGAGCTTTTTTGTTTCATTAAAGAATTTTCAATATTTATGCATGATTGATTAAACATTTTTGTTTTCATCAGCAATTTGAATGTAAACTATATCTAGTCTAAATCTCGGCAGGGAAGGTCAAAGTTACAACACTTGACGTCTTCCTAAAGAGTTGCGAGTTGTTTTTTTATCACCTAAATCTCATCAAGCTCTATATGTCGATACATGAAGCATCAAATCCTTCCATAACTTATTTCTGAAATCGCAATAGACTGAGTGGCACAATATAAAAAAACAACATTTAACGTAAATGAACCACCTTAGACCTTTGTTTATAGTCAATTCTGTTCTAAAATGGAAACCAGTGATCATAATTATACGATTAATTTTGTATAGATGCATGTCAGCCTCCTTGATAAGGAAATTCAATAGTAGAAGAGTAATGACGAGATCTAGGCCTACCTGTTTTATGCTATTTTATAAGATAAGATAAGATAAATCTTTATTGTTCTTTGAAGAGGCACATTGTTTTGGTTAATGCAAGAAGAATAGATGTACAAAAAAATAACATACACAAGAACATCGGTTTTTTAGTGAAGGTACGTTGACTAAAAAACTATACACTTACAAGCAATGAAGTATGTGCTCGTAAAAAGAAAGCATGGATAACAGTTAAATGAATCTAGTAGAAGTTGGTAAGTTAAGAACGATTTTCTATGGCATTCTAGTCTGCATTAATGCTTAAAGGCTTTCCTGAGCGTACAGAGAAACTTAATATAATTGTGCGATGGGTGGTTTTTATCTTTTACATTCGATATGATTTCGCTTTGAGATTTACAGAGGTACAATAGAATCCATCTTTAGGAACTCGTTATTTATAAGAATACTTCGAGCCAAAGACTCGGGGAAATATTTATTTGATTGATTAAAAATTCACTATTGTTTCTTATTTGAGATAAAATAAAATGAGCTGAATGAATTGTCGTTGTGTACGTAAAGTTTGTGTTTTTATACCCTATCAATATATCGTAATAAAGCGTAAGAATAATCGAGGAAAAATCTAACCGAGTTTCGCTTTTTAAAAAAATGATCACCGCGAATAATTGTTGAAAACTTGAACATTTTTAAGCCCCCGAACACTGTTTTACTGCAAAACCCATTCGGCGTGGTTTAGAAGATTGATTGATTGATCGAAGGGTATTTTTACAAGCCCAATTGCTTGTTCAAAGGTGCTCTCAGGGCTTGGGTTCCAATGACAATTTACGGGCTGCCACCCAGAGACTAGCGGGGATACCATGACTTAGCCTCAGCCGGTCACAATAAACTGACACCGACCCAACCAGTAGGGGCCCCGACTGTGCTCGGCTGTGTTTCGAACCCGCGACCTCTTGGCCACGGAGCGAAGCCACTACCAACTGAACTATCTAGCCCCCCGTGGTTTAGAAGAGCACCTAATCACGGCGCTCCATTACATCAAGTTTTTTTTTTCAAAAGCTGAGTTTTAAAAATGTAAGTGCTAAATCTAATAGGTCTTTTGATAAAGCTATGGGTAATTGTTGTGTCAGGAAAATGGCTTCAGATATTTTGTTTTCGGTGCTTTCAATCTATGTTATTTAAAAAAAACTTATGTCTAACGAAACATCTAAACAGATTTGACAATAAGGCACAGAGGATTATTTACATTTATATTTTTTTTAATATTTTGTGAACGGCAACATAACTGGGCAAACTGCACTGTGGCAATACACCAATGGTCAGTCACCATAGGGAAATGCTGAAACCAGCAGTATTATCCGATCAAACAGCTAAGTAATAAATCCAATACGGCATTGTTTTGAGTCTAGGTACGTAACATGGGGTTTTCTAACATAGCGATTGCTGCGTGTACTGGCTATTATAGTAAGTTTAACTTTGAAGAAACGTCCCCTTAATGACCAAGACACGTTTTTGCGTTGAATTCATCATTCGTTTGATGTGTGTTACCTTTTAATCATAAAATTGTTAGGAATAATTAAATGTGTGCTAAATTTGTGTATGTGTGTGTTTATACCGCGAAATAGTGATAACAGAATGAGCTTTTATATTCATAAGATGAATCAAATGTGTGTTAAAACAAAAAGTAGAATTTTATACTATTATTCCTCATTATTTATCTCTTTCCATAGATTCCATTAGATTTGGTATCCTAGTTTAAAAGGTCTAAGCAGCCGTAAATACCCATCTGTGCGAAACGTTGGGAAATAACGATCATTACCACTGCAAGCAAACTAAGTACTTTTTGTCCTTTTATTTCCAATAATTGATATTTCGATCCCTCTATGCAAATTTGCCTTAAGTGCCACTGAACCTATTTGGAGAGATCCAAGATTTGAAAATGGGGTTTTAACCAATATGTTTTGTGGCGTCGTTGTCTAGTTGTAGACACTCGGCTTTCGGATTGTAAGGTCCCGGGTTCGAGCCCTCCGCTCAATAGAACGACGTTTTGTTTAGTCCTTGAGAAAGACTATTAACACATATTTCGTCGGCGCACTCAGGCATTAAATGAGTACCTGGCTGCAAGCAATGAAAGATTCTATAAGATTGCTAGAGCGAAGCACTGTAATAGCTGCTGCTCCGTTAGTATAAAAGGTTATTTGGTTGGTTACGGCCTGTCGGGGAACCAATATAAAGCGGTTAGAGCATTTAGTGGATTAGCCGCTATATAAAAAACGCTCTTTATTATTGTCTTCATTATCAGTAAAATCTAGATTGGTTATTTAGGCTTTACTTTTCACCTGAATTACATACCACCGAGCGAGGTGCTGGCAAAGCGTTGAAGGTGTCAAAAAGATTTTTGTCAAGGCTCAGGAAACTGAAAAAAAAATTGCCAGATTGATATTCTGTGGTTTTGTAAACGCAATAGAATGTTTGTCAACTGTCCTGGTTGTCAAGTTTACATTAATCTACTATAATAGCTTCTTGCCTTGATTACTAATGGGCGTGGCGCTGTACCGTAGAAATGATGCTGTTGTCAAATTTAGTTATAAAATAAAAAAACGGGTGATAATCTTTGGCCGGTGATTCTTCTCCTTGCTTAGGGCCGGACAATAAGAGTAGATGATTAAAAACGACATAAAGAAGTAGATAAAGTAAAGTAACTTTTCTATGCTCGAGACGAGCGTAGGGAAACAGGGAGCAGGTCCTTTATGTTCAGGCACAAATCATAATTAGCAGGGTCCTTAATTTTCAGGCACAAGCCATAATGAGCAGGGTTCTTTATTTTCAGGCACAAGCCATAATGAGCAGGGTCCTTTATTTTCAGGCACAAGCCATAATGAGCAGGGTCCTTAATTTTCAGGCACAAGGCATAATTAGCAGGGTCCTTTATATTCAGGCACAAGCCTTAATGAGCAGGGTTCTTTATTATCTGACACAAGTCATAGTGAGGTAGTTTGCCATTGCTTTCCTCGCCAGTTTTACTTTCGCCGAGTCTTAAAAGACCTAGCTACCCATTATATGATAAAACTTTATCAGAATTAGGGATCGATCCGGGAACTTCTCGCATGGTATTCACCCGCTTTACCGACTGCGCCACCGTTCATATACCGGCTCTGTGGCCTAGCGGTAAGACACTCGCTCAGAGATCGTGAGGTACGTGGTTCGATCCCTGGCCGGGTCAAACCAATGATCTTAAAATTAAAATTGGTATTAGCAGCTAATCCGCCTAGTGTCATGGATTTTGTGCTAAGTCTGTTCGGCCCGGTGTGAGGATAAAGTGACTGGGCGTGGTGTACGCAAGCCCTCCTTACATCATAGTGTGGCAGCATGCTTTCAATTGTCCCCAGCGCCGTCTCTGATATATAACCTCGAAGTTGACTGGGACGTTAAAAATTCAACCAACCAACCAACCGAACCATTAAATGATAAAACTTTATCCGGACTGGGGGTCAAACCCGGGACCTCTCGCGTGGTGTTCACTCGCTCTATCGACTGCGCCGCCGTTCATATAACAATGGTAAATAATGATTAAGATGTACGAGCAATCAAAACAAAGTAAGAAGCAGTTATGGAAAAAATTCTTTAATACAAATTGTAAAGAAAAAAGTATATTATTAAAAATGAGTCTCTCGTTTATATTACGACAACGCATGGCATTACCTTCCTTGTTTGTGCAATTCATCTTAATATTAAAATCCTGCAAAACAAATGAAACCGATTCAACACATTTTATTACTTGTGGGATTATAGTAACTTATTAACCACTTTTTCAAATGCAAACTTCACAGATATTTCTGTACACAAAAAATGATGCCATTACTCTTAATCTTAGATTTATTTGTATACTTATCGATTGAGACAGCATTTGATTAGAAATTGACTTTAAAATGACCATAGAGAGAAGGCATTTATGAACGTATAACGGATAAAGACATACACACCAAAAGATAAGCATAAAGACCCGAAACTCGTTCCAATTTTATATTGACATCAAAATAGATTTTCAGGAATCAATTAATAACAAGATGTACAATGGGTATAACGATAAAAAGGGGATTCCCTGCAGTTTATTTAGAGTTTATAGCATTATAACAAAAACCAAAAAGAAAAAGTTTAGGCAGACATTTTTGTGTTAGTGGACCTTTTTGGGTTGAAATCCTCTTCATGAATATCTTAAAACACGATGGTAAGATTTAAAAGAAATTATCTTTTTTTACCATCTTTGATTTATCTAAGCGAGTTCTCATTTGATTAATTAACTTTCATGTAATTCAAAGGTATTAGTCATAAATAAATGCACGACATGATGCAGTTAAAAATTAATCGTAGCGTATTTGTGTCCACATTCAAACGCGTTTAAATTAATACAAAATTATACAAAGGCAAAAATGAAATTGAAAAAAAAAAGTAAGCAACTATAATTTCTAAAAAAAATCAACATCAATAAGAAAATCATACGTAGTGCAAACAGAAAAATATTGTTCACAAAATATATAAGCACAAAGCAAACAGGTTATTAACCGAAACTCAATCTCTTCCGCATTCCTTCTTGTATATTGCGCATTTCTTTGTGTGGCTCGATAGGAAAAAAATTTACGCATCTTTAAAAAAAATGTTCTCAGACCACCTTTGATACACCAGTTCGCACCAACTGGTAGAAAAAGGTTAGAACTATTGAATGATGGGACAAACCTAATAACAAAATCGCATGTACACGATTACATGAAAGTGCATTTGGCAAAGTGTATAAAATCAATTTAATATAATCGCTTATATGAAAAGGTCTTAATCTTACATGTACAAGGGTACCGCGATACAGCTGCGGAAATGGAATGTTAGAGAAGAGAGATTGGAGAGAGAGAGAGAGAGAGAGAGAGACAGACAGACAGACAG
>BMAT01004702.1:85690-98967 GCA_019649035.1 Elysia marginata
GCCGTCAAAGTTCAGGGGTTGAAAAAATTTTTCACTGTGATCCCTGCTGTTACCACAGGTATGCAGTAGATTTTTATTATACTGTGTTAAACACATACCTCATTGAATTTTCCCTTCATATATGTATTTTTTCTTTTCCTATCTTTTGATCTCCAGGTTTAAATGGTTCTCTCAAACTCTCAAGATAGTCAGTTGTTTTTTAAGGTGTTTTTGGATAGCAACCATAAATTTTCAAGACAGCATAAAAGAGTCCAAGTCTATCTAACAGCAGGCTCGGCTCTCACCAACTTCAACATCTAATAAATATTTTGCCTTTTGTTCATACATGAAGTCGAATACCACACACAGGTGGAAAATTTAATGTCTTAGATATTTTAGATGTCTTTTTGGGCCAATGAGATCTGTGTAAACAGAATGATATATTTTAATCTGGTATTCAAGCTTTATTGTTTTGTTCAGACAGAGAGGAGAGAGTTTGTAATGTTTTCTGTGATAATCTTGTTTAATATACATATATTTACAACAATGTTGAAGTGTTTATGGTGTTATATTTGCTAAAATTGAAAGAAAACTAAGGCTGTTTCTGCATTGTTTTAAACTTTGCAACTGAAGTTATTAAAGGTTGAGAACTGTACATTGAAAATTTCATCCACTATGAATTTAGAAGCAGGAATCGTTTAATACTGCTACCCTTATAAAACCTCCAAGAGAAAGTTTCAACAATTACATAAGGGTTTCTTTGGTTCAACGCTACGATCAACTGTTTCATATGGAAAATAAAGGAAGAAAATAACCTAGAGCAGCTTCTTATTCTTAATTATTTTTAAGATTTTTTTTTCTTGAGAGTCGTCTTACTTACATAGCTGGCAGCTGTAACAAGATGGAAAGTTTTGATAACTTATTTAAGTTTTGTGCAGTCTAAGTTGTATTTAGTGGAATCCCGATAATGTCAACACCTCGGGTTCAAAAAAATATGTTGACTTGAAGCAAGAGTTGAGTTTAACCATTGTAAAAATATAAAGAAGTACAAAATGGGCCTGCAAAGCAGAGTTGGCTTTAAGAAAGAGTTTCCCTTTAAGTTGTTGATTTTGAGTAGAATTCACTATATCCGCAAACAAAATTCAATTTTGAATTATTCTAAACTTGAACTATCATTATACATTACAAAAGAAAAAATAAACTTTTAATCTGCATGTTTTTGATATTAAGCAAATGTTTGATCATGAAGAATTATGTGGACTAAATCGTACATCTCATTCTTTACTATAGTTATATTTCTCATGTCAATTTATATGTCACTGTTTACTTCCTGTAAAGTCATCTACAGTAAAAGAATAAAGTCGGTCATCTCAACCTGATGTATATTCTTTGTAATTTTTCTACAAGATGTTCACTTCAGTACACTCTAAATTAAATATTTTGTGTGTATTTTGTAAATATTTTGCGGTGCTTACTTGTGCTGATGTTTTAGTCTAATGTTATGGATGAGTCTTACGTCACAACCCCTAAAACAATATTGTATTTACACATTTTATATATTTATTAAATTAGATCTTTTTTTCTTTTTACCTTAAATTTTTGCGTAAAAAATGCAACAGGTATCCAGAAAGTTAAAATAATGTCATGCAGTTTTTATGGTTTATCAAACTCAGCAACATTAATTAATTACAGTGCAGTCTCCTTAAGTTGAAATGCTCGGGAACATTCAATTTAGTTCAAAATATCAGAACATCGAGTTAAGAGTAGTTGACAAACAAAAAAAAATACTAGTTAGGATCCTAAAACAGGTTCGAGTTAAGTTGACTACACTGTATTTTTCATTATTGTTTCATTTTGGTTAGGAGAAAACTAAATAATTTGAAGTTACATTATAACAAACTTTTATTTCGATTTCTTCAGGTTGCATGCACAGTACTTGGAATTATCAAAATTTAAACTTACTGCAGTTTTGTTTTGATTATCGACAAAAGTAAAAAGAAAGAAGAAACAAACAAACTTTAAATATTACCAAAATTGCAAACAAGTTGATATGGTTCAGAGCAATGTGTTTGAAAACAATAAAAAAAAATTAAATAGCACTTATCTGATTTAAAGCTTTCATGTGGTTTCTGGCCCATCTTTCAGAAAAAGAATTAATAAGGAGTCTTATGTGTTTTTTATACGTTTATTTCATTACCTGTTTGAAGAAACCAGATTGAATGAGGCTGTGGTAGTCACTTAAGACTAGCTTCATGTAAGAAAGCTTTATTGTAGTTTGCTCTAGAGTCAACTTTAACCTGAATTACTCGCCAATTCTTGTTTTATGTAAAATCTATTTATCGTACCGATCTTATTTCACTCGTATAAAATATACCTGTAAGTTAAAATCCAGATAATTCGAAGTTAAATTTTGTTTAGATGGAGTTTAAAAAATCCTGACTGGACTTTGTAATCAGACGATTTTTAATCTCTCCAAATTAAATAACTCAAGATGTATAAATTATATCAAGCTTAAGATTTGGGCTCTACTGTTTCAGATTTAATTTACCGTGCTCATTTTATGACCACTGACACTTAGCAGTACAATGAAGTTTAGAAATATGGAGAACTCGTTCATTTTTTTGAAACTGTCATAACATGTTTTCTTGTTACCGCTGAATAAAGACTTTGCAAAAACTTGCTAAAAGCATGTCCTAATGATGAGAGGGGGATTTTAGTTGAGGGGTTATATTACTATACCCATATAGGCAGCCGTCTTTGAAATTAAAGTCTAATAAGATGGGTGGTCTTTTTGAGGGTTCCACTGTGTTGCCAGAATAAAGTTCAAAGAGGGCTCTTGAAAGGGGAGTAAGCTGTGTACTACTGATCAGCAATGCTGAGTCAGGTTGTGAGTGAATCCTGTCGCCTAAAAAAGGTGAGCAGACAGTGAGGAGATACGAAAACAATGTCTATAATAAAAAATGCGTCTAGTTAGGCTTGACATGTTTAAACTAAAGACAGATCGTTTTTGACATTTTCCTCATCTTTTTATTGTTGGATTCAATATTGCTTTGTTGTTTCTAGTAGGTATTGCTGAGTGAAATAAGTCTTTTGGGTTCTAGTAATTTTTAAACTAAATTATTGTTGGCAAATAGAGAGAAAAACAAGGACCTTCTTTTCTTGGTACATGTATACCGTACTCATTGAATCTATTGCACCAAGAATATACAGACAGTCGATGAAGTTAAATCTTTTTGCTTTTCCAGGAAGTATCTATATGGACACAAGCTATTCCTTTAAACAATATACATGTACATGCATTTATTACCCAAACACAGGTTGTACACATAATTATATAAACTCATTATTGATCTTAAAGCTTTCTAAGTATAAAAAAGAATATTTTTTTTACATTTAGCACTGCAAGGGAGACGAGATATCTTAGAAATATATTTTAAAAAAAAAACGAAAAAAAAAATAATTCTAGAAATACAAGGAAAAAACTTTACATGAAACAGGAGCAGCCTCTAGCATTATCTTAACTTAACTTTTTATTGCACAAAAATTCAACTCAGCTCATGTTTGTTAGTTTTGAAATCTTGCCCACCCTGATCTCATAGTGAATGGCACAGCAGCATCTGATACTCGTCCTGGTGACAAAGAGAAAGAAAAATAGTCAACATTTAAAGAGAATGCATCTACATATATCTGAAGATCCTAAGCCAACTTTTGACCCAATTATTTATATTTTGAAAGCTTGTCATCTAAATGAGTTTGCCATAAGCGCATGATTGTGTTTATAAGACCTTTAAAACAGTAATTTAAGCAACCAAATTTAAAGGAGCACAGGTTTCTCAAACGGAATTTCATGTTTTCCGTTTTTTTTTTTTGTTTTTTTGTAAAATAAATTTTGTATGTCCAAAATTTTAAGGTCTGAATACTGTGCTTTTTACTAAGCACTCAAAAATAAGTAATGTTTTTGCATACACCTCCGTTGACCTTGTAAGTTGTAACTCACATTGGATTTCATGAAAGCAATGGACTGAACCTTAATTTATCCAGAAAATAAAACTAAACGATCTTTTCACGCACATACATGTAATTAAAGTCCCTTTAACTTTAAGAGATGCATTTTTGCCTCCAAAAAAAATTATCTTTTTTTTTTCATATACATGTCATATCATGTATACACGCCCAGATTTGGTTGACTTGATTCATCTAAAAATGCTACTGCTTTAAGTCTTAACACAAAGCCCAACAATGGTACATGTATGTAATAGCTGATGTGTAACCCTATCACAGAATGAGTTAATGTGCTGCCTTTTACGTTTAGAAATATTACATACTTGTACAATCTTTGAAAACTCCTGAATAGCCATTTATAGGAATGGAAAAAAAAATTCTACATTAATATTGAGGTTATTTTTTGTGTGTTTGTAACAATGTAAGTGTTCGGATTAGTGAATGGAAAAAGAAACGCAGTAACATGTTTTAAATAAGAAAGAAAAACAAAGATTGCCTACCAATCCTTCAGTTTAATATCACACTCACAGCCATTTAAATGAATAAATCCATTTGGGTCCGACTAAAAGTTTATTTTCTGCAAATTTCATATACAGCACTAGCATAATTAAGAAAATAATAAGAAAATGAAGCAAAAACCTCGTTTTGATTAACCAAAAATCAATCTAGGGATGCCATTTTCAGCTATTTTCCGTTTTTCAGGGGTTTTTTGCAAGCCAAGGAAATTAAATAAACACACAACTTTGAACGAGATTGGTCAACGAAAATTTTTTAATTCCCCCAAATGAGGTATTATGTGTAGTTTGATTTATGCTTTGAATTAGCGCTGGGGTTTTCTATTGTTTTTTTTTTTATTATTTGAATAGCACCCTTGTTTATCTTAAATATTGTTTTAATCAGACCCCATAATTATGCATAAATATCAAAAACTTTGACAAAGAATGTCTATTTTATCACTTTAAACGTAAGCCCGAGTCAGCTCATTTTGTGGAAGCGCATCAAATTTTGTAAAAAAAAAAAACGCAGCCGATTTATTTTGCTCGTTATTTGCAAAAACATAGTACCAAAATGAAGCTGATATTTACAAAACGTTTTTTCTGTCTTGAAATTGTCTCGGCATGCCGCTTTTTGAGGAGAATCTTATTCTCGCAAACTTGATACACCGTCTCATATTTTTAAATACCGAAAAGTCAGTGGGGCATGCATTTCATACTGATGTTGACCTGCGGCCGGGAAACCACAAGTACAAGATCTGTGTACCCATGACTTCTTGAATTTAAGGTATGCCACTTATTTGCAGTTTTCGGAATCATAAGAGCAGTGGTAAAAGTAAAAAAAAAACCAAACATTTTATAATACGTTTGTGGTGATGGAGGAAGATGGGCAAATGAAATTTCATTACCGGTATAGCCTACTAACAAGACGCCATTGAACAGAAACCTAACGGGTCGGGATGTTCTTTCTTGTCTCTGAAATTATGTACCACTATTGGCTCTTATGCCTTTCACATGACCTCATACAATAAATGCAAATTGAACAGAAGCAGATTATGATGAAAACTTGTTTTTATCCGATTCCGAAAGTTGAAAGAAAAAGGTAAACCACATCTTGCTATGTAAACCTTAAACTTAATTATAATCCGATTCGGCATATTTTCATGTTCGTTGGTTTCGCTGCGGTGACAAAGACGTAGATAGGGCAATACTGTACTGTATACTTATGACAGTATTCATATACATGTATCGAATTCTTAAGTTACCTTTACAAGTACATGTACTTACGTGAGACAACTTTGTCCATTCCTACACCGCAGTTGTATTCGGCATACTCGTAAACACTCCACAAAGCCCACATCTTCTCCATGAGAGTAGCCATCTCAGGCCCGCACTCGTCCTTCATGCCAGATTTTACACAACTATCTAGCTTAGATTTATATCTGTTCGAAAGTGATACAGAAAATAGAAAAAAAGATTTTTGAGGATGTTATACTATAACGGCTGACAGTTCTCCGAGCTTTAGAATCGCATCAAGGTGCCAATGACTTTTTTTTTTACTCGAGATATACCTGTCGAGTCACCAAGGTGCCAATGACTATTTTATTCAAGATATGCCTGTCGAATCATAAAGGTAACAAAGTTTTTTTTTATTCGAGATATACCTGTCGAGTCATTCGTAAAAAGTCTATTTTCTTGAATCGGCCGGCTACATATGTAGAGTCATTTTGTGGGAGCCCTATTTTAATAGCTTACAACTTTGTAACTACAAACATAGTCCTGGCAAAGTACATGTACAGATTTCTTTGAAGGAAATTGAATGTGCTCTATGAAAATACAATATGCAAACAAAAAAGAGGTGTATGAGCAATACTTTATGCTTTAGGATAGACCGATTCATAGTTTCGTTGCTTATAAGTGAGCCTCAAATTTTGGCTTAGTATCTTAGGCCTACCTAATGGTAAGTTTCGCTGAGCTGCATTTGCGTCTTAAGGTACAATTAATGCTAAAACGCTATAAAACAGGAACGGATAAATGTAAGCGTTTTAGTCTACATTACTTACTCGCAAGTTTTTTTAGGGTCCAAATCATTTCCTTGGGCCTCCAGTTTCCAAACGGCATATTGGAAAGTCAACACACAATTGATCATGTTATCGAGAAACCTGTCGTTCAAACCAGGGTCTATCTGGCAGGTAGCAGCACTCGTAGCTAACGCGACTGGACGGTGTATGAAAAAGATATAGGATATTATGCGCCATGTAGCATGCTTCAAAACTCAAGCAAGACAAGGGAGAAAGAGAGTTTGACACACACACACTTGCAGAAAGAGAGAGAGAGAGGAGGAGGAGAGAGAGAGAGATTTACTTCTACACCTACTTCCCTAATTGACAATAATAATAAAATTTAAAGAAGCGGAAGAGAAAAAAAAGATCTCCCTGCCATTGTTATTAATGACACTATAGAACTCTAGCCAGAGCTTGCTACTTCGTAAGTGAGTTACGAAAATGATGAAAATTGTACACTTTTGTAGAAATTGTCAGCATGTAAATTTTTAACACTTCATGTAGATTGCATCTCACACAGTGTACAGCATTCCTAGTGTAACACTTCAACAGTCAGCAATGGTTAACCAATTTTCGAAGTGTTATTCTAGATATCCAACCTGTTTATGGATGATGATTTCTGATAATGAACTTCATCGGATTATGAAATTACGTTTGATTAAAATTCATTAGCATCAAGTGGCTGATTTTTTTTTTATTACTCCCCGACTATTAAGTTTTCAGGAAAAGGTGATGATTTACTCTGAAACACACGTTTTCAACCGTGGATAGAGAAAACACTTTCGGCATGAGAATTGCTGCTTTTGCGGTACATGTAATAATAATAATAATAATAATAATCATAATAATAATAATAATAATAATAATAATAATAATAATAATAATAATAATAATAATAATGATAATAAATGTTTATTTATGAAGCGTCCTTTTCTTTAAACCAAGCTCAAGGAGCTTTACAAAAAGTTAAAATGCATGTATCCATAATAGAAAAAAATTGTATAAAATATGACATAGATCAGTAAGACTGTACTTAAATAAAAGAACATGGTAAAATTAGGGTCACCAGTACTAACATTTATACATACCTTAAACACACACATATATATTTACACATACAAATAAAATGTAGACCTATATACTCTAAAAATCCGATTTTTCAAAAGAAAAAGTCTAGTGTCTAAAAACATTTATACAAGTCACTGATACATTAAGAAATAAATGCTTGCTTGAATAGATGCGTCTTGAAGTTTGCTTTAAATGATAACAGAGAACCAACGTTTTTTACATCTTCAGGTAAGGCATTCGAAATAGTGGCAGACTGAAAGGAAAATGTGCGCTCACCATAATTCTTTAACTTTTGTCTAGGCTTTTGTAACAGACTCAACAAGTCATAATGCAGTGAAGTTTCAATTACTCCTTTAAACTTGACCGCTGTCTCAGAAATATCTAGTGACACACACTATTTTCTGTATTTTGTAAATCGACATTCTAGATCTATACATGTATGATGTTGTTTTTTTTCCCGCCGTTTAAAAAAATGTTTAATCCGAAAAAAAAGACAAAGGGAGATAAATTTAAAGTAGGTCTACAATTCACTTAACAAACTGCAATTTCCACAAAGAAGCATAATCAGAAATGTTGAAAAGTATGAAATGCATTACAACAAATAAAATATCAGGCGACCAGTCCCAAACAGTTGGATGTCAGAATTGTTTAACTTATAGGTTTTCCTCTATATAATATAAGGGATGACTAAAAAAGCACCACCGATGCAATGGCGAGATGTAAAAACTGTTTACGCTGGTAAAGGCGACATGAGAAAACTCCTTTAAATTAAGGCATTAGACAAATATATTAATTTAAAGAAGTTAATCAAAACAAGTTCTGGTAATGAGTGGTATCTTTTCTCATGATTTTGAAATTTTAATGCAATGTTAAACGTTTGAAAGGTGATACAATTTTTAATATTTTTCCAAATATGAACTCCCCCTAGTCTACTGAGAAAACTGCGATATCTAATTAAGTTTAGATGGTTACCAATAAAAACTATGATATTAACAGTAACCAGAACTCAAAGAAGGAACCAAAAAAAAAAAGACGATAAACTATCGGAGCCCCTTACAAAATGAAACGTAACGACATACTGACTAAACCATTAAGGAATTAAGAGAAAAAATAGTTACCAGTCCTTCCAGCAGGAGTACAAATGTACTCAATGGTGTCTTTAAAAAAGGCAGCCTCCTGCACGAAGAATTCGTTCGTACACGTTTGGACCTTTGCGGCATGACAGCTTTTTAAGGTATCCAGTTTACTGAAAGTGCACAAAGGAAAAAGGTCTGGTCAAATACTTAGAAAAAACTGGTAGGCAGGAGGCCACACATAAAAAATATAGCTTTGCTCGGTTCGTTTGCTTGTATTTAATTCTTTATTGAATACCTCTTCCACTTTTTCCCCCTTACGATAGTATCGAGAGTAATACTTTACCCGCAAATACGGTCCAACACTTGTGCGTCTTTGATGTTAAAAACCAGACTGTCAGGGCCGGCGAAGATTTGTTCATACCTGATGGGGTGGTGACAGTGATACAAATCCGAACAATCATAGTATTCATACTGAGCATCTGGAAGAGTTGTATTAAATCGGGATAAAAAACTTTTTGAGGTTTCAGGTTTCTAGTCACTTACTTTGAATTTTGTTAAATGTTGAAGGAAAACTAATACACTGTAGTCGTATTCTTTGTACCTGGTAAAAGACAGTGCCTGTTTTTAAAACAAGGCTACAACACCCTGCTTTTGTCTACAACTAAGGAGTTTAAATAATGGTGTTGTTGTCCATCACAAGATAATTTTTATTGCCAAATGATCACCATAGTGTTTTTGGTTAAAATGAAAACTTTAAATATGTCTTAAATTGGTAAGACAGCTTCCCCTTTTTATTCTTACTTATCGTGTCTTAAAGCTAATATGCGTTCTCATACATTTACTCTGTATCTGGGTACTGATCGAAACTGTTTGTAATATAACAAATAATCGCTGCTGTTAATGAAGGGGAATTGGATAACAAATGGTAGGTCTGATCCTTGGAAACTGGAGAAAAATTCTACGGTCAAGAATTTTCATTTTTAGTTTTTCATTCAACCTTATACTGCACCTTCAACTGATTTAACTGCTAATACATGTACCTCCACCTTATGTGTATATGTGTGTGTGTTTGCGTTGCTCTAAGGTTGGTGATAAAAGAAAAATTAAAGCTTACCGGCTTATACTTCAAATTTCCACGATGGGTAGAAAGATAAAATTAAAAAAAAATTGTAACATTGAGGAAAATCTTCAATAACGATATGACTTTTGAAGGTCATCGTTTTCTTCTTGGGAAAGGCTCTTTATATTCATCCCTTTGCCTCACTAAGGCGTTCAGTGAGTAGCAAACTTGTGGCATTTGAAGAAATTCTCAGTTTACTTGAGTAATGGGCTTTGACTGCTGCTCCTCTGTGTGTTCAGAGGGTAGCTTGGTTGGTAATGGCCCGCCGTCAACCCATGTAAAGCGGTAAGGACATTAGTGGATTAGGCGCTGTATAAAATCACTCTTTATTTATCTTCTAGATTAACTTAGCATGTTCCTGCATATTCGCGTTGGTTGTCTTCTTTTCTGGTCCGGTTGGAAATGTTTTTATTACTCTTGCCTTATGCAACTTTCAGCTGGTTTGTCACTTATGCTTATATATGGTTGAGATACCATTCTCTTCATTCGAATTCTAAAGCATAATTTTAGGCCTATTAAGTTTTCACTTGAAGAAAATTCACTTTGTGTGAAAACTACTAATAACCCACTGCAGGTTTTTTCTAGGAATTTATTCATTAAAAGTAAATCTCTCAACATGAAGCACATTTCCTTACTTTAGTTTTCTTAGATCGAATTTCTTAGAAGAGATATTTCTGTTTGCCTGTGTGCCGTTTTCAACACAAAAAAATAAAAAAAAACAGAAAATAAAACTTCATCCAATTTACTTTTTCTTGGCAAACTTCAATTGTACAGAGAATTAAAAGGGAAAGATCTTTGCCTGACAGTACCGCATTTAAAATATTAATGTCTAAACTTAAAATTACCACCCAAATTATCACACAATTATGTTGACAGCATTTTAAAGCCATGAACTTACCAGTCACGAGGAAAAAACAAGCAAACAAGATCAGAACCCTCAACATAATGTCGAATTTCAGTTATATCGGACACTAAGCCTAAATCTAGATCTCTAACATCAGTTGCTCACACCCATTTACAAATTCTCTTTTTATATACAACCTGTCTCCAGATTTATAATTCGGTATTCTCTGTGTGTAAACGGGCTACTTAACTGTAATCCCAAAATGGAATTATAATTGGGGTTTATATCCTTTGAATTGGCCAAAATTACTTTGCTGTCCATGCTAGTTCGTTTCAATTTTTTGTAAAACTGTTCCGCAGATCAGGTAGTTTGACAGCTATTTTCTATTGCAAGATGCAAATCGCATCGCAATGAAATACCTAGACTATAATTATATCGGTGTTTGAAGGTCATTTGAGAGCCCATCTGTGTAATTGGCACCGACCTAATACTGAAATATAACATGATTGCTCTTTTTTGATCGGTGGGTTGTTGGTGTTTTCATCTCTAAATGTTATTTTATGAAGTGGTCAATCATAACCCTGCGTATATTTTTGGGGTTGGTGACAAACATGCCGGCCTTGTCATGAAATCTCGAGTTTTTTCAAGCCCCCTTTTTGTTGAAGGCTTTAACGGTTTTGAAAATGCTTACAACGCTGTGAGATTTGTCGATGTCGTTTGCAGCAGTGTTTCTTTTCATTCTTTTGTGTTTTGACTAATTCAAGGAGGAATTGTAATTCCTTCCTTTGTTTAGTTCTTTGGTCATTTTTTGGTTCTGGCGTGTTTTAGATTTTTTTTTATCGTGAATCTTTTTCTGTGTTTGTCAACTTATTAGGTTCTTCTTCCCATAGTTAGAGAATGTTTTGTTTCAGTGCGTCTTCGATAATGTTTAAGAGGCCTTATTATAAGTTCATTAATCAGGTAAATTGGAGATCAACCGGGACACGATACAGCTATTACAAATAATAAGAGAACACAACTGTATGAGCTCTACACTCAAAACTATCTATGCCAAACAACACATTCAGCACAGTGAACTCGACATCAGCACTCGATAAAAACAGGTGTCTCTACAATTATCAAAGACGTACTGAAACAGAATAATCTCTAACTATAAGATGAAGAATCTAACCAGTTGACATACGTAGAAAAGGATTAATGATAACAAACATCTACGACACGCCAGAACCAAAAATGGACAAAGAACTTAACAAAGGAAGGAATTACAATTCATCAAGAAATAGTCGAAATACAAAAGAATCAAAAGAAATACGGCTGCAAACGACATCGACAAATCTCACAGCGTTGGAAGCATTTTCAAAACCGTTAAAGCCTTCAACAAAAAGGGGGCTTGAAAAAACTCGAGGTTTCATGACAAGGCCGGCATGTTTGTCACCAACCCCAAAAATATACACAGGATTTTGATTGACCACTTCATAAAATAAAACTTAGAGATGAAAGCATCAACAACCCACCGATTAAAAAGGAGCAATCATGTTATATTTCAGTAAAGGCTCGGTGCCAATTACACAGATGGGCTCTCAAATGACCTTCAAACACCGATATAATTATATTCTAGGTATTTCATTGCGATTTGCATCTTGCAATAGAAAATAGCTGTCAAGCTAATTGATCGGCAAAACATTCTAACAAAAAAAATTGAAGCGAACTAGCAAAGTATTTTGGCCAATTTACAGGGTATAAACCCCAATTTCAAGATCCATTTTGGGATTACAGTTAAGTAGTCTGTTTACACACAGAGGATACCGAATTATAAATCTGGAGTCAGGTTCTGTATATAAAGAGAATTTGTAAGTGGGTGTGAGCAACTGATGTTAGAGACCTAGATTTAGGCCTAGTGTCCGATATAACTGAAATTCGACATTATGTTGAGGGTTCTGATCTTGTTTGCTTGTTTTTTCCTCGTGACTGGTAAGTTAATGGCTTTAAAATGCTGTCAATATAATTATGTGATAATTTGGGTAGTAATTTTAAGTTTAGACATTAATATTTTTAATACGGTACTGTCAGGCAAAGATGTTTCCCTTTCAATTCTCTGTACAATTGAAGTTTGCCAAGAAAAAGTAAATTGGATAACGTTTTATTTTCTGTTTTTTTTTTGTTTTTTTTTTTGTTGAAAATGACACACAAGGCAAACAGGAATATCTCGTCTAAGAAATTTGATCTAAGAAAACGAAAGTACGGAAATGCGCTTCATGTTGAGAGATTTATTTTTAATGAACAAATTCCTGGAAAAAAACCTGCAGTGGGTTATCAGTAGTTTTTACACAAAGTGGACTTTCTTCAAATGAGAACTTCATAGGCCTAAAATTATGCTTTAGAATTCGAATGAAGAGAATGGTATCCCAATTATATAAGCATAAGTGACAAAACAAAAATATTTACAACCGGACCAGAAAAGAAGACAACCAACGCGAATGAGCATAAACATGCTAAGTAAAAATAAAAGATAGATACAGAATGATTTTATACAGCCCCTAATCCACTAATACCCAAAGTGCTTTACATGGGTTGACGGCGGGCCATTAGAGACCTTTAGCACACGCACCATGTCTCAATACGCGTACGTGA
>BMAT01004702.1:113943-125549 GCA_019649035.1 Elysia marginata
AAACAGAGCAAAGTAAATCTACGAACGATTTGGGATGCCCTCCTAGGTCAACCTTTTGTACGAGCCACAATGTCATACAACAGATGTTTCCAGCTGCTAAACCTCTTGAGATTTGACAACAAAGATACTCGTCCACAAAGAAGAGAAACAGACAAGCTCGCCCCAATAAGCTAACTTTTGAACCTGCATCTTTCCAATCTTCAAAGGTACTACGTTCCAGGAGCCAACTTGACTGTGGATGAGCAGCTAATTCCATTTTGAGGTCGTTGCCCAATCGTCCAGGGCGATGTGGACATTGCGACTGGAAGGACAACAAAAAGGGAACATCGGAGTGCAACAAGTGTCACAACTTCCTGTGCAAGGACCACATCGGCCAAACTCTAGTCATCTGCAAGAAATGTCTTGATTAATTATGATGCTCACTACTACTCTCTGAAATACAATTACTTTTGTTGATGTTTCAACATTTTATATGAAGCTACTTTTGTTGATGTTACAACATTTTTCTAAAATAAAGGTACTTTTCTTGATGTCACACAAGATTTTCCTCTGGCAAATGTCATTGAATGTGCCCAGAGTGTGAACTAATGATGGATTTTTTATGTCCTCTATTGCTAAAGAATAACAGAAACATTCTGTTTATATAAAAAGTATGACCCAAAAACTGGAACACGAATATATTTACTATATAAAAAAAATGACCCAAAAAATGGAACACGAATGAGGATGTGTTTGTAAAATATCGAATGAGGTTAAGTAGTGAGTGAGTGGGGTTAAAGAGCTGTGTTTCTGGTAGGCTCATTATGCCTAATGATAAAACTAAATGTAATTCTCGGCCTGTTTAAAAAAGGAAGGCATGGCGTACCGGTAGATTTAAGTCTAGATCTAGCGGACTAATCCGTTACATTTCTTTTGTGCAGCTGCAATCAGAAAAAAGAAAACACCCATAACCACTTATAACCAATCTCCTTCATACTAATAGACCGATATAACGCTGACGGCTTAACGTAGACCTAAAGCATAGGATTCTTAGAATTTACTAATCTCCCCCTCCTCTTCTCTCACACTTTTAAACTAACTTCTATAGACAGCATAAATCTAAACCCACGCAGAAAAAAATTAGTAGGAATAAAACTATAAGAAGCTCATAATTCATTTTTGTTTCAAAACTACAGATTTGTTCACAATAGTCTAGCAGATTCTTTGGCAGATATCAATACAATAAATAAAAAGTAGCCTTTCAAATAGTAGCAGATTTTTGTTTGGTTTGTAGGCATATAAACAGATGTGAAGACAGAGCGACAGAGTAAGATAGTGAGAGAGAGTAGAGATATGGACTATGATAAATGGGAGTATAAAAACGGTTATAGAGACAAAAAAAAAAGAATGCGTTGAGAGGAAACTCAAAAACAGAATTAGACGCGCAGGAGTTAGTTCTGCGGTAAGAAGAAGACAAACCTTATCTAGAGAATACAACACTATGTGGACCAAAAGAAAAGAAGGTAACTTTATATTTAGAGACTCGAGTATAGTCGCCTAAAGAGTAGCCCATTCTTAGATTCCTTAAAAATCGCGGGCACTTTACTTGACAATAAGTTGAAACTGGCCTTTTATTTGGTTGGTAGTTTTACTATTTTTTGGCAGACTAAATATCAACCTTATATCTTGGTAGCTGTGGAGCTTTTGTTCTTACCTGAAATCTGAGCATAGGCGGCGATGAAGGCTGCAATAGCCAGAAGAAGGTAAAAAGTTGTCTTCATGATTCTGATGTTTTCTTTGCGAATTCAGTGCTGTTAATAAGATCTTTTCAGTCCTTATATAATCTCAATCTGGTCTAGAAACAAACCCGAATTTGCCCGCTTGGAGGTTTTTTTTTTAAGCTAGAAAGTAAAAAAACCCCAGACCTTTAGTTACTAAGATAAGATAAAATCACATAGGTACAACGTAGGCATCTCATGTAAATGTAGGCCTAAATTTCCTATTTTATTTCATTTTGGTTTTTCTGATTTCGAAATTTTGGAGAATGTGCTGGATTTCCGTTCTAGGTCATAGTGGTTTAGGCGTGGCATAGTTGTTTGTAAGGTTGACTCTTGATCTGGCGGTTGGGAGTTCGATTTCCAACCACGTCTCATGTTGTAGTTGTTTTAGGGAAGCTATTAATCCACGCTTTTCTCAGTCCGCACGTCTGTAAAACAGGTAGATCTGTTTAGCTGTAGGCATTGTTTGAAATTTGTGGAATGCTATATTTGGGTGCCTAACAGGCAGCCGTGCTGTAACGCACTGAATGACTTTATGAGCTGAATTTGCCCTGGTGGATTGGCTTTCTGGGGAAATGTGAAGTCTTGAAAGTTCCCTCGGCACTGTAATGCAATAACCATCTATTATTTTATCTGAAACCAATCCGACATTGAATAGCAACTTTAATTACTCTAACAAATGTAACAGTTTTGATGTAAACACAGAGACGCGAAGTGCGTACTGCGTGCAAGCATTGGCTCGTGTGTTTCCTTTCTTTGGGGATTATCACTTCGAGATTTGAGAGTGTCTTGAGTGTCTTCTTCTTAGCATCCTAGTTTTCTGTATTCGCTGACTGCTTTTGTTAAACTTCTTTCTTTAATTAGTATAAATGTGTAATACGGCAGTCAGGGATTATACATTTTTCGACAATCTCTTTTTATTCTGAAAAAAATTTTGCGCCATTTAAACAGATTTTTCAACTCGGTCCTCCTATTATGTGACCTCTATAACAGAACGTGCTTGAAAACTGAATGTCCATACAGTCAACCTGAAGGCTACCTATACCTAATTTTTTTTACGACGATTTATTTAAAAAAAACACAAAGAGCATAATTATCTTTGCTCCAGCAAACACATACCTTACGTGCTCTTATCTCTTTAACTTTACTCACGTTGTCTTCCACAATATCTGATGCTTTTTTTTTCTTTGCACCTCTACTGCTGAGCTCAAAGAGATAGCAAAACTGGAAAACTCAAGTCTATAACATTAAAAAAAGAATATTTAAATTGTAACAAAAAATATAGAGAAATGAACTTTAAAAGTTGAAAGTGCTATAATTTTCCTCTCCTTATCAATAGCCTACATGAAGAAGTTTTTTGTTATAAATAAGCCTGCCGTTAGATAAGAAAAATACGTAGGCCCAACTTGTCTTCAAAAATGATTATGAGGACTGTTTATTTTGGTACTTTAGACTAATGCTTCAAGAATCTATGCATATGTAGCCTAATTTTGCATCTTTCAAAAATATACGCACGAAATACAATTATCTTGCAAAATAATAAACAAGTTAATGAACATCGTTGTCTTTTTATCTCTTCTTTTTTCGTGTTTTTTTTTTCTGTCTTTCTTTTAAAGAAAAGTATATAACGCCTGTTATTTCAAAAAAGTAGTAAAAAAGAAGAAAATATTATATATTAATGTAGGGCGTACTTGTAATATTGTTTCAAAATAAAAAATAGTTTACTGACTAATACGTGTAGGCTTGGAGCAAGACCACCAAACTTGTGAATTGGCTAAGGTTGACTTAGCCTAACCTGGTTGACCATCGTTATCACAAGTAGTTGCAGAAGGAAGGGCGTTTGAACTTTACAATAGACAGTCATTATCATATATAAGCCTGGCGAGAACTTGCTTGAGCCTGTATTTTCTAATGTGAGGAGGGTAATGGTCATTATAATTTCCTTTTATCAAATAGTAGATAATAATTATAACGGTAATAGTATAAATTGGAATGTCCACAAGAAACGGCAATTACTAAGTCCCATACCAGTAGCCTTTTTTATCCATCCCGATGCAACCTTTCTAGTGGTATTCAGACAAGCACAAGTTGTGACAACAAAGCCCTTGCTTAGATAAGTGTTAAGAAACCTGAACGTTTAAATTTTTTAGCCACTATGATGCTTTTGTTATTAATCTTGACACAACCATAAAATCATGCTGTAGGTTCGTAGGCATAATACTCACCTGATGGCCTGTATCTTCCGTCTTTGGGTTGAGAGTTTTCTTCCACCTAGAAAAGTTTCCCTAACTGGGATGACGATCACTTCCTGCCCTTGTTTAGTACTAACCTGGGGTTATTGCACTTTATGCCAACCTAGACAGTGGTTTGCAGTCTTAATAATATATAGACTAACTTTAAAAAGCCTTTCCGTTAAAAAGTAGATGACACTTGTAGTTTTTCACTATATTTGCATGCTTTTCTTACACATGGAAATATTTTAAGAAGCAGTTATTTAATGTATCAAGTTTGCGAGAATAAGGTTCCTCTCCAAAAGGGGCATGCCGAGACAATTTCATGACCAGAACAATGTTTTGGAAATATCAGCTTTTTTTTGGTCCTATGTTTTTTCAAATAACGAGCAAAAAATCGGCTCTGCTTTGCCGTTGTTTGTTTTTTTAACAAAATGTGATTCGCTTCCACAAAATGATTTGACTCGTGCTTACGTTAAAAGCGATAAAGAAACAAGAGGTTCTGATTTTTATGCATATGGGGTCTGATTAAGATAAACAATGTTTAAGATAAACAAGGATACCATTCAAATTATGAGAAAAAAACTGAAAACCGTGTAGAATAAACCAAACTGTACATAAAACGTCATTTGGAGGAATTAAAATGTAAATATTCGTTGACCAATCTCTGTTGAAAATCATGTGTTTATTCAATTTCCCAGTCTTGCACAAAAAACCCCTAAAAAACCGGAAAATAATTATCTGAAAAATGGAATTCCTAGATTAACTTTGGGTTAATAAAATCGAGATTTTTGCTTCATTTTATCTTTATTATGAAAGTGATGTATATGAACTTTGGAGAAAAAAAACTTTTAGTCGGACCTTAATAGATTTATCCATTTAAATGGATGTGAGTGTGATATTAAACTGAAAGATTGGTAGGCAATTTTCAATTGTGTTTCTTTTTTAAAACAAGTTACTACGGCTTTTTTTCATTTACTTATCCCAACATTTAAAGGTACAAAATATCACCTTAATATAAATGTAAAGTTTAATTTCAGTTTCTATAAATGACTTTTCAGGAGTTTTCAAAGGTTGTACATATTTCCAAATGTAAAAAGCTGCACATTAACTCATTCTGCGGTAGAGTTACACATCAACTATTACATTTACCATTGTTGGGCATTGTGTTAAGACTTAAAGTTAGATGAACCAAGTCAGCCTAAAGTGGACGTGATCGTTTAGTTTTATTTTTGTGGATAAATTAAAGTTCAGTCCACTGCTTTAATGAAATTCAATGTAAGTTACAAGATCGACGGAGGTGTAAGCAAAAAACATTACTTACTTTTGAGTGCTTAATAAAAAGAACATTATTCAAACTTTAAAATTCTACACATACAAAAAAACAAAACAAAGGAAAACATGTAAACCTTTTTTAGAATTCCATTTTGTAGCTTCATATTAAATTTCGTTTGAGGAACTTGTGCTTCTGTAAATTTGATTGCCTAAATTACTGTTTTAACGTGTTATAAACACAATCATGCGCTTATGGCAAACTCATTTAGATGACAAGCCTTCAAAATATAATTGTGTCAAAAGTTGGCTTTAGACCTTCAGATATGTAGATGTATTCTCTTTAAATGTTGACTATTTTTTTCTTTCTCTTTGTCACCAGGACGAATATCTGATGCTGATGTGCCATTCTCTAAGAGATCAGGGAGGGCAAGATTTCAAAACTAACAAACATGCGGTGCTACTTTTGCAGAATTTGTTTAAAACTACTGATTGGATCTTAAGTCACCTTATATAACGTTTAGAACTTGTTTCGCTTAAGGTGATCAGGATTCAGTGTATTTTGAAAGTTGAAAATTTTACAGAGCTGAATTTGTGTGCAATAAAAAGTTCTGTTAAAATAATGCTAAAGGGTTCTGTTTTATGTATAACTTTTTTCCTTGTTTTTTTTTTTACTTTTTTTTTTCAAATGTATTTTTAGGATGAGTCTCCTCCTTTGCAGTGCTCAATGTAGAAAAAAAAACATTCTTTTTCATACTTAATGAGCTTTAAGATCAATAATGAGTCGGTATAATCATGTGTACAACCCGTGTTTGGGTAATATATGCCTACAAACCAATAAAAAATCTGCTACTATTGTACAGCTTGTGAATGTCCTTTCACTGTGAAACACATTTTAGTAGAATGCGCAGATTTCTCTGCTAAGCAGACAAAAGTATTATAAGACGACTGATATGCACACATTATTCCGAGAGGTGAAAGCCTCCCAGATTTCAGATTATCTGAAAGAGATTGTATTATATGGCAACATTTAAAGGAATTTATAGAACACTTTTAAAACTTGTGAATAGTGTCTCATAATTTTAAAACTTGATTTTAATATAGGAGATAAGTTTATAGGGTCGAAGTAAACTAAATTTGAAGAGATCGTAAGCCCTCAGGTCATCGCTAATGAAGGACTGGGCTTGTAAAAATTTCAATCAATCAATCAATTATCTACCATTTGAAAGGCTACTTCTGATTCATTGTGTTGATATCTGCCAAAGAATCTGGCAGACTATTCCAAACAAATCTGTAGTTTTTAAACAAAAATGGATTATGAGCTTCTTAAAGTTGTATTCCTACTATTTTTGGGGGTGCAGGTTTAGATTTATCCTGGCTAAAGAAGTTAGTTTAAAAGTGTGGGCGAAGAGGAGGAGGAGATTCGTTTTATTTAGGAATCCTATGAAAGATCTAGATTCGACTGTTAAGATAATTAATTAAGAATCTGGATGAAAAAACTCACATTGTTTGAAATGTATTCGGTACGAAAAATTAGGTTTAGAATAATACCTGCATAGGCCTATCTTTTTTCGTCGAATGCATCTTTTTAATTTGAATGAGATTCTTTTGGTCTTCCGCGTTTTGTTTGAAACGACCTGTGCGCATTTGTTCGCAGAATAACTAAAAACTCGTTAGCCTACTTGGGTTGAATGAAAATATCACTAAACTTACTTACATATCTACTCCTCGCGTCAAGTTCGTCGCAGTATGATGCCTGAACAAATTTCGGCGATTCGCCCTATGAATTTCTCCATCGATCCCAGTCTTGTGCAAGTAATCAAAAGCAGTTTTGGTCTCCAGCTGTTTATAGCTTAATGGTTCTGTTTATAGTTAAATGGTTCTGACCTATATCTCAGTAGGGTCACTTGAGTCTTGGAAAAACACAAATCTCTTCCGCCTTCCGTCTTGCAGACTGGGCACTTTTTGTCTGGCACAGTGGGTAAAAATATTACGCACCTCCAATAAAACTCTCTATTAACACTATTGCTACGTATGGTCGATACTTACATACGGATGTGAAACCTAGACTCTGTCTATACCAGTGGAACGAAAAATTGAAGCTTTTGAAATGTGGACATACCGGAGAATTCTTAGAATATCATGGAAAGAAAAAACAACCAATAAAGAAGTACTCAAAACCCCGAACCTTAACAGTACAAAACTTTAAAGATCTATTAAAAAGGGAAACCCGTCTTTTTTTAAACATACAAAAAGACATGAATTCCTACAAAAATTATTACTGGAAGGAAACGTGGACGGGTCGAGGGACAGAGGACGTCGGAGAAAAAAGAGCTGGACAACTTACATTGCAGAGATGATCAATATGCGAGTGAATGCAGCAGCGAAAGCGGCGATGGAAAGAGAAGGCTGGCGATCCATGGCATCCAACCTCTTCAAAGAGAAGGAACCCTCGTCACGTAATAACAATCTTGATACAACATTTTGCAGCAACAGTGAGAACCAATTGGTAGGTATAGGTCAGAGCCATTTTTAGTGGAATTTTTTTCGCGAGTTATTTGTTGATTTTTATGGGCATTGTTGTTAAGGGTGTACCTCTGAATCTGTTACATACGGGCTCGAACTCAGAGTGCATGGCTTTTTGGTTGGAATCTCAACATCTTTTTAAACAATATGTGGAAAAAGATTCCAGCGACTCTCAATGGTGTGTAGATGGTGGTCATTATTTGCATAATTTGTAAAGACAATGTTTTGAATTTTTTGTGGGTACTTACTGGTTAGTATATTTCGCAACTGCTTTCTCTAAAATGTGTTTATTTTATTTATCTAGGCCATGTGCCACAGTTGTATGTAAAAAAAAAATAACTTAGCAAGCGGTGTGGATAATTTGCTTTTGTATTTTCTTTTTAGTTTGTGTTGTTAACACCTACTGTTTTTAGTTCATTTAATGCATTGTTTGATAGCTGTTTTCATTTCTCAATGCATTCTATTTAACCTATGAATGTACTAACCCGTTTCGTTTTCCGTCCACTTACATCCTCAGGGATGTAACTACTGTTTTCTTTACATTGACGTTTTGGTTGAATATTTTAGATTTTAAATAAACCGCCTCGAGAGAGTTAAAAGTTGGCGAAGAGAAGTCCTGAGTTCTAAAATGAAAACTATGAACTTAAAAATAGTACGAGCAAAGCTTAAAAAATTATAAGCAATCTACAATGAAATAATTATGGTAAAACATTATAATTATGTCTTTGCAGCTTTTTTCAAAGTTTCTTTTAAAATAAGCTCTCTCTTCCCTTTAATGATTTACGTAATAATAGTGAACTTCCTCGGATTATAAATCCCCTTCTTGAGAGTTTTGAATAGAGAAAGGTTTTTCCGTCGAACTCGAGCGGAATATGATCGGCTAACAGAAATGTAATGATTGAAATATTAAAAAGGTATGAAATTTGCAGTGGTATATATTTTTTTATAAATACCGGTGTCTAAGAAAGAACGATTTATCGGAACCACATTTCCCGGAAAATAAATGATTAAGTTGGTATTGATTCAAGCCCTAAAGAGGTCAAAAGATGGTATAATTTTAATTTAATAACCTTAAATTTGAGTATGCAATGTTCATACCTTCAAATATTATCGTCCGTTCCCCGTGATTTTCTTGGGTTTTTTTGGGTCCAAGGATAACTGTTGTTGGTCTTCTGCTTGGTGTCGCCTTTGGTGCGATTTGGATATAATTATGCCCGTTCAAGTGAAAAAAGAAGTCAAGTGGAGAGGCTGAACTAAGACCGTCGCTATTTAACTTTATTAGTTAAGAAGCGTAGTAAATGGCGACTTTTCAAAAGCTATGTTTCTTCAAGTGGCAAGGCGGTGGGTGCTAAAGGGACTATAGGTCGATAGTTCGAACTGTACCAAATGTTAGCAATCGACTGTCATTTTTGGCATTCAGTCTGCTTCAATGAGCTGATAGTTATCTACCCTATGATCATACTGATTGCCCAGTGGCTGTCTCTGCTATTTGTTCTAAGGTCTAATTTATTTATGAGACATAGGACTGCATGAGTTTTCAATGTCTTTTTTCCTGTTTGTAATCAGTGTTGGTGCGCTTCTCGATTTGATGTTTACCTTTAGTGCAATTCGTGTCTAGCCGTTAAAGTAAGCCATGAACGTAAGTAAGATTTTCGCCATCAAACTTTTCTAGTTGAAAAGGGCGTAGTAGTGACATGATGAATCGTGAAAGCTGTCTTTCTTTAAGTAGAAAGCCAGAAGGTACCAAAGCTACTCAGTTTCGAAACAAACCAAACTTAAGCATTCTTCGTTTTTTTTTTAGTTTAGGTATACTGCAACCCACAACCAATTTCATAAAACTAAAATCACAATAAAAAGTAAAACCAGTTTGAACAACAGTGTTTCTTAGCTTTGATGTCCAGTTTATCTTTCCCAAATCTGTACGTCTTATAGATTATAGAAAGTTTTAATATCATTCTATTATCAGGAAGTTTTAGTAACATGCACTAATATATTATTGCTCCAAATTTAGCATCTACCCACAGAGGGCGCCTACTATTCATTTCCCTTTCCAACAGAGTATTTTCGGTATCATTATTTGCCGAAGCCTTAAAGTATTTTCATCTTTTGCTTAAGCATGTTTAATGCAGTCATGTATATTAGTAACTCAATTGTCTTAACGGTACAAGAGTATGGGCTTTATCTTAATGTGGACATTTTGACCGCTTTCAAAAGTTTAGAGGTTTTGTTATCCTTCAGATAAAGAGCATAATTGTCCATAGATTTACAGGCATAATCATATATACATTTTGACTTGCTTAGTTTTGATGAAAACATAAGTCAAAGATGCATGTATGTTGCCATTTCCCATCGCTGTCTTCGTTCTAGATAACCATCAATTCGTTTATTTTTGTTTTAGATAGCTCCAGTTCTAAAAACCATCATTTTGTTTCTGCAAATTTTTACCTTTTAGGTCCCATTTTTTACATTTACTGTTCAACGGTGGTTTATTTTCTTTTTGCATTGATGAGGAACTATCAGCAAGCAATAAAATATCGTCTGCACATAGAAAACCGTATGCTTGATCATCGTTAGTCAAAAGCCTTACAGCTGTTAAGTTTGAATCGCTTGATAAACCTTTTCGAGCTCAGGTATGAAACAAGAAAAAAGTAGCATGCTTAACCCACAACCTTGTTTGACTCCATTAACACAATCAAAATAATCAGCAACATATTTTTATTCCTTATTTTATTATAGACTTAAAATAATCAGAAGCACGCGCCATAAGCTATAAAAGAAGCTCATAAATAGCGATATCCCGTAGTGCAAGTGCAGTTGACTGATACATCTCCGTTGAGCTCGGTTCGGCTTATCATGGACATAGACCCGGAGAAGCAGCAGTGAACCATGCCAGTTCTGCCTTGGGTATTCCTCTCGTTAGCACCATCGCACGGGTTGCCGTCTTGATCACCAGGATAATCCTCTACACAGGTCGATACTGTGGAGAAAAGGTTTGCCTAAGAATAATCACGGAGCACAAAATGGTACAGAGACGCGGTTCTTGTAAGTAAAGCTACTATTAGCTATCTATTATATTTCTGTTTAAGTAAATAGTGAAGGCAGCGACTGCGCAATCAAATGATTGAAATATTATAAAGGTATGAAATTAGCAGTGGAGAGAAGTAGGTCTTTTAGTGCAAATGCCCGAGATGTCTGCCTTTAGTATGACCCTGGCCTTCGACTTGTACTCATAGATGCTTCGGCACCCACCGCCTTGCGTCTTAGAGAAACAGAGAAACATTCAGAGAAACATTCAGAGCGTAGTGGCGACATGGTACTATAAGCTATGTTTCTCAAAGTGGCAAGGCTGTGGGTGCCGAAGCATCTATATGTCGAAGGTTCGGGTCATACTAAAGCCAGACATTTCGGCCTCTTAAAACTAAGGAATTGATTCAGATGTTACAAAATTATTTGAAGATCGTATTTGAATTCTAGATTGTAGACCTGGAAATTGACTGCTACTTGTGCAGATTTAAGTAGTGAGTGACTTTGTGTAAAAAGCTGTGTCTGTGGTAGGCTCATTATGCCGAATGATGAAACTAAAATTTAGTGTAGATCTCGGCCGGTTGAAAAAAAGAAGGTATTTCATACCGGTAGATTTAAGTCTAGATCTAGCGGACTGATCCGTTCTATTTCTTTTGTGCAGCAGCAATAAGAAAAAAAATAGGGCCTTCACTCATAACAACTTATAACCAATCTTATTGATACTAATGGACCGACATAACGCTATAGAACTAAAGCATAGGATTCTTAAAATACACTAATCTCCTCCTCCTCTTCT
>BMAT01004702.1:126063-141843 GCA_019649035.1 Elysia marginata
TTGTAGACCTGGAAATCGGCTGTCATCTGTGCAGTCTTAAGTAGTGAGTTACTTAGGTTAAAGAGCTGTGTTTGTGGTAGGCTCAGTATGCCTAATGACAAAACTAAATGTAAATCTCGGCCTGTTTAAAAAAAGAAGGCATGGCGTACCGGTAGATTTAAGTCTAGATCTAGCGGACTAATCCGTTACGTTTCTTTTGTGCAGCTGCCAATCAGAAGAAATACACTCATAACAACTTATAACCAATTTCCTTGATACTAATGGACCGATATAACGCTAGCGGTTTAACTATAGACCTATAGCATAGGATTCTTAAATAACACTAATCTCCTCCTCCTCCTCTCCCACACTTTTAAACTAACTTCTATAGCCAGCATAAATCCAAACCTACTGAAGGAAAAAATTAGTAGGAATACAATTATAAGAAGCTCATAATCCATTTTTGTTTCAAAACTACAGATTCATCTAGTTTTATACCTTTAAAATCTTTCAATAATCAGAATAGTTTCCAATAGTCCACCAGATTCTTTGGCACATATCAATACAATAAACCAGAAGTAGCCTTTCAAATAGTAGCAGATTTTTGTTTGGTTTGTAGGCCTATCAACAGATGTGAAAACAGAGCGAGATAGAAAGAGAGTGAGAGAGAGTAGAGATGTGGACTATGATAAATTGTAGTATAAAAACGGTTATAGAGATAAAAAGAGTAAGAATGCGTTGAGAGGAAACTCAAAAACAGTATAAGACGCGCAGAAGGTAAGCAAGCCTGCGGTAAGAAGATGACAAACCTTATCTAGATAATACAACACAATGAGGACCAAAAGAAAAAAAAGGTAACTTTACATTTGGAGATAGCCTTCGAGTATAGTCGCCTAGAGATTAGTCCATTCTTAGATTCCTTAAAAATCGCGGGCACTTTACTTGACTAAAATTAGAACTAGCCTTTTAAAATGTCGCACATTTTCTTTGGTTTGTAGTTTTTAATGCTAGTTTTACTATCTTTTGGCAGACTAAGAGAAGTAAAATGTAATCTTGTACCTTGGTAGCTTTGGAGCTTTTGTTCTTACCTGAAATGTTAGCATAAACGGCGATTAAGGCTCCAATAGCCAGAAGAAGGTAGAAAGTTGTCTTCATGATTCTGATGTTTTCTTTGCGAATTAACTGCTGTTAATAAGATCTTGACAGTCCTTATATAATCTCAATCTTGTCTATAAACAAACCCGAATTTGCCCACTTAGAGGGTTTTTTAAAGCCAGAAAGTGAAAAAACCCAGACCTTTAGTTATTAAGATAAGAGTACAGCTGTTTCTTCCCAAAAGGTAAAAAATTATTAAAGTTAAACTTTTCTTTTAAGAACATTATCTTGAACAAAGATACAGTCCGTGAAAAGGCTAAAAAAAGTTATTATCATAAAATGGCATTAGTACAACGTAGGCATCTTATGTAAATGTAGGCCTGAATTTCCTATTGTTAATTCTTTGTGGTTTTTCCAATTTCGAAAGTGTTGTGAAGGTGTTGGATTTACGTTCTAGGTCATAGTGGTTTAGGCGTGGCATAGGTGTTTGCAACTTGGACTCGTGATCTGGCGGTTGTGAGTTCGATTTCCAACCACGGCTCATGTTGTAGTTGCTTTAGGGAAGTTATTAATCCACACTTTTCTCAGTCCGCACGTCTGTAAAACAGGTAGATCTATTTAACTGTAGGCATTGCTTGAAATGTGTGGAATGCTAGCATTTAGGTGCTGCTGTAAGGCACTGAGTGATTTTATGAGCTGAATTTGCTCTGATGTGTATTGGCTCTCTGGGGAATATGTGAAGCCTTGAAAGTTCCTTCGGCACTTTAATGCTATAACCATCTATCATTTTAACTGAAACCAATTTGAGAGTGAACGGCAGCTTTAATTACTCTAACAAATGAAAAAGTTTTGGTTTAAACACAGAGCCGCGAACTGCGTACTGCGTGCAAGCATTGGCTCGTGTTTACTTTCTTTGGGCATTATCACGTCGAGATGTGAGAGTTCCTTCTTCTTCTTCTTCTTCTTATCCTCATTTTTATCACCCTAGTTTCTTACTTTGTTTTTCTTTTCCCTTTTTCTTTCTTTTTTCATAATTCTTATTTTCGCCCTTTTTCTTTTCGTTCTTCTTTTTCTTAGTCTTCGTTTCGTTGAGGCAATTTTATAAACATGCCAGTTTAAAGCTCTGTCGTATCAACAATGGGCATGCATAATTAAATAATTATTCAGGCAAGTTGCACCAATGATGTCGTCTTAATCAAAAACCCCAACTAAATTTTTCAATAAACTGTTTAAGTCAGGCAAAAAATTTTTTTTTCTAAATCCACAACATCAGCAAATCAAATTTAAAGTTACGATACTCATTCACCCCAATCTAAAAACTTGCACGTTTCGCTAGATGAGCCATTGCTTCGATTTTTCGCACGCTCAATTTTCTGGGGGGGGGGGGCGATTAGATAAGTTTATCACAGGCCCAAATTGTCACAGGACCAGTTTATAACAACCGTTGCCTCTCCCTGCCTGTTTTTACGTATATTGCACCTATCACCATAACGACGATTTGAGACTTTTCTATCTCCTACAATTATTCAAAATCTTTCCATTTCTGAGTTTCTAATTAATTATTCAGTATTCTAAAAAGGTAAGGAGATAAAACATTATCATTGTCTCGCACCTTTTTTTAAATTCTGAATTAATGTTCTGTAAACGTACCATTCTTATTTCTGCATTGGATTTGCCTTCTGACCATTGTATGAGGATTGTATAAAGGCGACAAGGTGTGTTGGGAAAGCCAGTTCGTTTTAGTCTCCTATGCGACACAGATGTGTACACTCAGTAGTCGATAAATATAAAGTGTGCACACTTGTGGACCTCTATCATCTTTTCTATCAACACTTGAACAGCGCATGGCACATCATAATGTACCTCTGCTAGGACTAAAACCAGCTTTCTTTTCTGCTAATTATTCTTCTACTTTGACTGTTATTCTTTCAAAGATTATGTAGACCAAGATTTTATTTGAGGGGCTGATCAGTGCTCAGGTTCTATAATTGTTGCTACAGTCTTTTTAGTCTTCGACTTGATTTGACAGCATGGCCATTTCTTGTCCTTTCCATTCATCAGGCCACTGGCAAGTACCGGTATTCCATATTTTGCAGCATAGTCGATGTATGATTGTTTCAACTTTCTTTCAGTAGCTCTCTTGGCATGTTATCTAAACATGGTGATTTTCTGCTTTTAAGTTTCTCTGTAATTCAGTTTACTTCGTTTTGCATTGGTTCTGGTTCCTTTTTTTTAGGAGAGAAAGGGGGGAGGGGTAGCGTGGCAGAGTGGTCAACGTGTCCGACTCGAGATCTGGAGGAAGCGGGTTTGATTCCCGACCATGCCATGTTCTAACTGCCTTGGGAAAGCAATTTACCCTAATTTTCTCTAGTCCACCCGCCTATAAAATGGGTACCTAACTACAGGCAATGCATGAAGTTGTGATGCGCCTGCAACACCCTGCATAATGATAAAAAAATGGCTTTAAAATGTACTTGTCTGCTGAGGCATTAGTGGCGTTGCTCTTGTGGTGACACAGTTACGCAGCTGAGTAACGAAGCCAAATTTCCCGAAAGGGATTAATATAGTGTAGTAGTTATGGCAGCCCGTGCTTCGCATCGGTAATTGATTGGGTACATGTAGTAGAAACCACCGACTTTATCAAGCTTGATACTACCAACTTTATTTCTACCTTCTGTGACCTCTTTCTTTCAACCCCTCAAACTCTCTTTCTATCTGTCTTTCTTTCTTACCCCCACTACATTTTTTCTCATTTTAGTGACCCCCCCCTCGAAATCTTTAACTGTTTTCCACCCTAATCCTCCTATTCTACTCTAGAAAGCATCAATGAAAACTGCACATCGCTATCTCTTTCTTGCGCTTTTGATTATAGTTCCTCCTTGTCAGAATCACCCGTTTTAATCAGTATTTCTCTGTTTTAATGCAAACGTAAGGATTTCTCTCTCTCTCTCTCTCTCTCTCTCTCTCTCAATCCCTCTGTAGATTTGTTCCTCTTCTTCACCTAGATCTAGTTAGATACAGACCTTTAGATACCGGTAAAGCTTTAAAATGCCATTAGGCTACATGAATGATATAGGCCCATGGCAGGCAAACAAAACAATGTATTTGTAAAAAGAAATTGTAGATTTTATTCATTTTGTTCCGACTTATTTGCCTTACGAATGGAAAGAAGAAATTTTGCATCATATGAACAGATTTTTCCACTTGGTCCTCCTATTATGTGACCTCTATAACAGAACGTGCTTGAAAACTGAATGTCCATACAGTCAGCATAAAGGCTACCTATACCCAATTTTTTTTACGACGATTTATTTAAAAAAAAAAACACAAAGAGCATAATTATCTTTGCTCCAGCAAACACATACCTTACGTGCTCTTATCTCTTTAACTTTACTCACGTTCTCTTCCACAATATCTGATGCTTTTTTTTTCTTTGCACCTCTACTGCTGAGCTCAAAGGGGATTGCAAAGCTGAAAAACTTAAGTCTATAACATTTAAAAAAAGGAATATTTAAATTGTAATAAAAAATATAGCGAAATGAACTTTACAAGTTGAAAGTGGTATTAATTCTTATCTCCTAGTCTATAGACTAGATGAAGAATTTTTTTTGTAATACATAGGCCTACTATAAGGAAAATACGTAGGCTCTACTTGTCTTCAAAACTAGTTCTGAGTTCTGTTTATTTTGGGATTTTAGACTAATGTCTAAAGAATCTATGCATATGCAGCCCAGTTTTGTATCTTTTAGTTTTAGAAATGTACGCGTGGAATACAGTTATCTTGCAAAATAATCAATAAGTCAATGAACGTCCTTGTCGTTTTTTTCTTCTTTTTTTTTTTCTTTCGTTTCTTAACAAAATTAGATAACGCATGTTTTTTTTTTTTGAAAGGGTAATGAAAAAAATATAACATAATATAAAGCCTACTTGTAAAATTGTTTCAAACTAAAAATAGTTTACTGACTAATACATGTAGGCGTAGACCGAGACCACCAAACTTGTGAATCGGTTTAGGCCTAGGATAGTCGCTACATCTGTTAAGTGTGCAACTTGATTGACCATCGTTATCACAGGTAGTTACATAAGGCTGGGCGTTTGAACTTTACAACGGGCAGTCAAGGTCATACACAGGTCTTGCTAGAACTTGCTTGAGCCTGTGGTTTCTAGCCTGTGTGTGTTGGGTGGGTGGGGGGGGGGGGGGATTGATATCAATGCCCTTCCCTTTATCAGCTATGTTAGATAATAATTATTACCGCAATAGTATAAATAAAGAAAAAAAATGGAGAAAATGCTTGTTTTGTTAGTAATAAGCAAAAAACATAATCATGAGATAACTATTTTGATTAATGAGAGTGGCGAATACAATGATAGCGGCAATGAATGTGTTGGTGATGATAATGACAATAACGATGGTAATGAAGCATGTGAGTATGCTGCTGATAGTTGATGTTGAATCGATGACAGGCCTGAAAGTCCAAAATGGCGAAAATTATGATGGATCAACAATTGTAATGAGGATGATTTCGATAATGATGATAATGGTGATAATACTCATGATAATAGTTATGATGGGGATGATGATGATGATGATGATGATGATGATGTTGATGATGATGATGATGATGATGAAGATGGTGGTGGTGGTGGTGATAATGATGAGGAGGAGAAGGAGGAGGAATAGGAGGAGGATGGCGATGATGATGATGTTGATCATGATGGTGATGACGATGATTATTATTATGATGATGACAATGATGAAAGTTGTGACAAAGTAGATCAGCATCATGACGAGTAGTTGATGATAAAGAGTATATTAGTTTGTATCTATTCATCATCGAAGGTAAGAACACAATATAAAAGATGGCCCTAAAGTTAAAGAAGACACTTTGTAATTGTACAGATGACATGAACAGAGAAAGGTAGGCCTAGTAAAACGGTCGTGGCAGCTTTTTACTCATAGCCTTACTTCAATACATCCTTTTGGAGTGATAACTTGCCTTTATCATGTATAAGTCGAAGGTTATCAGTGGTCAAGCTCAATTGATTCTTCAATGTCAAGTCAAGACAGGACAGGCAGGCAAGGATAGGTGTGATGACTGATGCGACACTTGACCCCTGTCCGTCAGATCTGTCTGATCCAACTATTACTGTATTAGGCCTTACACCAGGGAACTGATCAAGGCAATACAAAGGTAAGCTGTCTTTTTGTCTTCGCATTAAAGAGATAAACAGCTTTTTTTGTACGTGAAAATGTTTTAAATTTAACTTATATAAATTTAATTTTTTTGCAGTTCCATTCAATTAATACATTTTCGAACATAAACAATCAGTTACATTTTTAAGGCAACCTAAGCATTTCTGTGGGCTTAATATATTCTTATCAAGTTTTCATGCCATTCTCCTTAAGTCAAATATTAATATTGCTCTCTCCATCTTTAATTAAGGTAATTAACAACCATGGACTCCTTTCTTGGATCGTGGAAATTGGATCCCTCCAAAAATGTGGGCATGGAAGTTTTCGGCAAAGCAATGGGTAAGACGTAAGGATTGTTTTGGGTACCCTCAATTTTATTTTTATAGAGTTTTGGTGGTTTTTTCTTCTTTTGAAACTCTATCTTGCCTCTCTGACTTTGTCTTTGTCCGCCTGTCTGTCTTTATATCTATCTGTCTCTCTCTCTGTATTTTTTTTTTGCTCTACACCTGTAGCACCACATTTGTGTTGTCAAACTACACAGTTAAAGGGAAACGAAGTAGAATCTTTCAAAAATTCAAAGTTAAGTATTAAATGTTCTACTTAATATTTTAGATGGAGTATTTCAATTTCGAAGCTTAATCTTTTTATAAAACATAATTTAATATAAATAATGTACTACAACTGCTACTACTACTACAACTACTACCCCACTACATGTAGGCCCCTACTACTGCTACTACCCTACTACTACTACTACAACTACTACTACCCTACTACTACTATTACTACTACAACTACTATTGCCACTACTACTACTACCACCACTACTACAACTACAACAACTACTACATGTACTACCCTACTACTACTACTACTACTACTACTACTACTACTACTACTATTACCACTACTATTACCAGTAAGGTTAGAAGATGTTACTAGCATGTGCCTACTGGTACAGTATTTTGATTTTTTTGGGTACAATTACCAATTGTTGCACTCCGTGTATTTCACCCCTCAGGTCTGAGCCAAGAACAAATTGACAACTACAACAAGCTATCCTATGTGGTAAATATGACGAAGGATGGCGACAGCTACACGGTGGCTGTTGACTTTGGGGGAGCACTCCCTAACAGGTCGTACACCATCAAGCTCGGCGAAACTGTAGATTACAGCTCCCCTGCCGGGGTCAATGCTAAGGTGAATCCTGCCATTGTTTCTATTGATTGGTTCTGGATACTTAAGTTTTTGCTTGAAGAATGCTTCAAGATGCGATAGGCTCCTTGTGCCATAGGTAGAGTCTGCTAACAGATTTTACCCCATAACAGTCTTTGACGAAGGATTGATGATGTTAATAGCCCTATATATAAGTAAGATATTTTAACGCATATTTTCCATTTCTAAATAATGGTAATAGAAGATTTTGAAAATGTTTTTGGATAATTCTGGTTTAGTGCTATTGTTTTTACTTACGAAAACGTTCTTTTGTTCTTTCATTCAATCACTATCCATAACTATACTTGAATCAAAATACCTCTGTATCATATAATTTAAATGAAACTTAACACTTTTGTTCAAGTTATTTTTCGTATCCATGGATAAGTCGCTGTCATATTCAATTTAAGACATCGACCAATCTGCTTTAAGATATTTCGAGCCTGAAAGCTCAAGTTCTCATTCAAAGACATTAACTAATTTGCAACCGGTCCAAATGATACAGCTGTCGAATATTTTGCTATGAGAAAACGCATTTCAATTGTACATTGTACTTTTTCTTCCTTCTATCTACAGATTTCAAGTATATATATTATGTGAAGAAAATTCTGATATCTATCATTGGTTTTCGACACTTTCATTCAACGTTTAAAAGCTTTAAATTTTACCCGCAGTTTCAAAACTGATTGTGTTTAAGTCTTTTAATTTAGATTTTGTTAAATCATGTTTTACATCCCAAAATGAATTTTAAGACATTCTTCTGAAATATTGCAGCGCCGTAGAGCATAAGTTGATTCATTGATCACGAGCGATGATAACTTTAAAGTCGATGATAACTTTAAAAAAAGTTAGATAAGTTAATTGTCTGAGCTATCAACACCTTGTAAAGTAAATATTGCGACATCCGACTTATTTACCCTGGTTGCCATACTATTGTCTACTAAGCTACAAACTACCTACACTACAGTACAATACAGCGTAAGATGTTAGCCCTTACACTAGTTAGTTTCAATAAAGCAATAAGGTCTGTAAAAATACAGTCTTATACATAGTACAGTCTGCACATTACGACACGCATTAAGGGTGAATTAGTGGGATGTCGCAATTTTCACCTTGAAAGAAGTTGCTGTTTTGAACAAAACAATTTTCTAAAGTCCCATGCATCAACACTTTCATAAAATTATTAATCTCATTTTAAAAGATATTAAAGCGTTTGTTAATTTAAAATGTAGCCACAACGCAGGAAACACTTTAAATAGCGTTTTCTCAGAAGCTTAGTTTACGACTTCCGATTCATTCACCCTGGACGTGAGACATATATGTACATGTATTGTATTTACATCCCTGTTTGTTTCTGCCCCACCCCTTTGTAGCTCACTGTTGTTGTGGACGGAGACAAGCTCGTAGAGACCTACATCAATGAGGAGAAGAACACCAAGTGGATAGTGCAGAGGACAGTGTCCGGCAGTGAAATGACCGCTGTAAGTCTTTCCATATCATGTGACTTGTATGTGTGCTTTAGATCAGTTACTCAGTGTTGACTTAAAGTAACTAACGGTGTTCAAAGTTAATTATCTTAACTACAAATATAGTTTGGTAGAAAAAAGATGAAAAGTCTCTTGACGGGACACAAGTGCGCAGTTTTATCACAGTTCAAATACTGTACGTATCTCTGCATTGTTTATCTTGTGGTTTGTTTTGTTCAACAGAAATGGTAGATTTATCAATGACACATATTCTAGGCCCTACCAAGTGCGAGATAATTTTCTATAGTTTGGTTACTTTTTTCTGAGAAATCGGCACCGTGCTTTTTTATGCATAAAAATGAACGTTGGTCTTGACCAAACATTAATGAAACGGACAGACTGTTTATTTTCTACAAACACTCTACTATGCTACATGTACGGTACGAATTTCATTCATATTTTTTTTTGTCGGGCTGGTCGGGTTTGAAAAAAGAAATTGATTATAATTATCTTAAAATCACCCTTATACTTGAAGAAGAAATGAGTTTCGACCGTTCATAAGTCCTCGTTATCAGAATTCTTAAGCACATTCCACAATACTATTGCTTAAATCAAATTAAAAACATTGGCGAGGGATAACATTGCGCTGACTTTCTGGGTTACGATTTTAAATTAACAATCTTTGACTTTTCATTGTCCTCAGATCACAACTCTTGGAGATGCCAAACTCACGCAAGGTTTAACTAAAGTTTAGAGATAACAGAGAATCACTTCTAGCAATACCGACCCTTTAGCTTATTACAGTACTGGAACAGACTACATGGTGGATGGTACCATACAAAGTTACACGCCCGTTTTAGCACCGGTAGCGTGAATTGCAAAATCCAAGACGATAGGCTTATTGATCTACAATTATTGCTAGACGTATAATTATGTATTATAATCACTTTGTTTTACTAGTAAATTGTTCAGAACGCTGGTACAAAAATGACTCTGTATTCTTGTAATCAAACCACTGTAGTTTAAAGTCGTGTATTGTGATGTGATATCTCGGATAACTGTGTATTATGCGGAAAACAGTAAGTTGTTTTTTATTTTAATTTCAAACTTTTCTGAACATTTCCAAAATTTGTTCAGTGAACGTTTATAGTAGAATAACAAAGATTTAACGAATACAGAGCAGTTTGCTTTAAACTGATTCTTCAAAAAGGAAGTAGGATCAATTTTAAGAAAATACACATTACAAAAAGCAATTTGCCACGATCAAGGCTTTCCTGGATCAATAAAAAAAACCCAAGTCGGGATAGTAAGACTAAGAGCAAGGGTTTTTCACTAATTCTTGGAGTTTTGGTTGTTTTTTTTTTAATTTTTTAAAACAAATAAGTGGTTTTTGTGTTCTGTTCTTGAGAAAATACCTCTCTTTTAAGTAATCCTAGGCAAACCAAAGAGGAAAGGTCTACACTATCTAATGTATTTGAAACTTCATTTAAAACTACAGGGGAATCCACTCAGTAGTCAGTCGAAACCTTTAAGGGAAACTCTTGTTTAAACTCTACACCGTTTCGCAGTCCCATAATGTATCTTTTTATATCTTTGTAATGGTTTAACTCAACTCTTGCTTAAACTAAAGTCAACACATGTTTTGGGTCCCAAGGTGTTGACTTTATCAGGATTCTACTGTACACAGAATAGAAAACACACACTGACACAGTGCTGCAAGTTTTTGCAAAGCTAGCCGGTTTTACCTATGAGTCTGATATATTCTGATCACTCCTCTCTCTTTTTGATACTGTGAACTGAAAGCTACATCGCTGGTAAAGGGAAAACGTAGCAGAAAAAACAGACTAAAAAAGACCAACCATTAGATTCATTTTAACTTCTAGTTTGTTGAAAACAAGGTTAGTCTGAAATGGGTTTGTTCAACAAACTTAAATAAAGTCCGGATTTTTTTTTCTACTTTTTAAAATTAAGTAACTGTTACTAATTTCCTTGTTTAGAACGAGCTAATTTCAGATCAACCTCTTTTTCTATGTACTGTTCTAAAACTAGTAGAAGTGAAACTGCAAGTAATGACAGGTTTTTTCTTAGCATGAGCAATGCGGCTATCACACTATCAGGACAAACGAGAGAGATAGAGAAAGAGAGAAAGAGAGAGAGAGACAGAGAGAGAGAGACACAGAGAGAGAGAGAGAGAGAATAACATATCAATGAAACAAAAGACTAGCATTGCAAAAACTTGTAGCATAATGTGAGTTTGTCTTATTCTTTCTAGTTTCAAAAAGATTTCAATACAAGGTTGATAGATAGTGAAGAATTCTCTTTTTTGGTTCCATTCGGGATACAGTTAAACCTCGTTATACCGCCAATAACAGTGTCACCATAAAGTTGGCATTATAAAGAGAGTGGCGGTACAGCGAGCAAAACAAGGGAGGCAAAAAATTTCAACAACATGACGACTATTGCCAAGCATCACATGCCTAGAGTAGACCTATCCCCTTTCTCACCTTCTTCCTGTCCCTCTCCCACTCCCCCCCCCCTCTCTTTGTCTTTCACATGCGCTCGCTGGCTCTTGTCTGTCCACGCAACCATCGGCGCCGCGCCTCTTGTGTGCGTGTGTGTGGAAAGTGATGAGGGAGGGGCAGACAGAGAGTAGGTTAGTGCGGTAGCTAGGCTTTGTGGTTTTACGCTGGCGGTATAGCGGGCATTTTTTATTGTGTTTACTGATATTATGTACGGCGGTAGGGACTGGCGGATGGCGGTACAAAGAGTTATTTTACTAATTTATATAGCAGCCAAACGGTACTGTAGCCAAAAGCAGGCGGTATGCGGGAATGGCGGTATGACGAGGTTTCACTGTACTTTACTGTACAGTTTACACAAATTCCTTTCAATAAACTTTCTATATTTTCTACTGCATTTCTGTTTGTATAAAGTAGAAATTTGGGCTGTTTTAAATTAGGTTCACATAATTATATCTACAATTTTTCAAGTACATAAACTCTTTAAACTGCTTGAATCTGAAATACACACATACCCACAAACAAAAGGACACTATAAGTAATAGGAAAAGAATGTAGTTTTATTAAATCTTAACTTTTGTTGCTTTTTTTTTTTTTTCACAAAAAGGACTGGCAACTGACTTTAACAACCTAAAAGCTAAACAACTCAAATTATTCAAAACAAAATTGAACTCTCAATCAAATGTTTGAAGCCAAAGAAATCCTAGCACTTAAAAAAAAAATTTTGAACCGTTTTAATTGAAAGAAAAAATGCAACTATAAAAGTGACATCATGTGTACCTGATTGGGACGCCATGCATAGAATACTTAAAGCATAAGCTGGTGTTTGCAACTGATGCTTTCATCTTGCTTCTCCCCCTCCCAAACCCAACAATCAAACTCAGGCAATAGGTTTCAAACTTCAAAAGCATACATTTGTTTGCTACTTTCTTCACCCACTCCTTCCTCAATGTAAGACAAAACATAACAGCTTCTTTTCAACTTCATTCTCAGCTTAATAAACATACACAAGTCATAACTGGTGATGAGAATGCCAACAGGTATATGCCAGCTGATACTGATAGTTTGATACAAATTTTGACTACTTCAACTTCAAGTGAAAACAAGCAAAAAAATGGTAAAAGAGGGCCTATTATCTCCAATGAAGATAATATGATTATGAAAAAAAAACAAAAAAACACACCAGACTCAAACACACATTAAAAGCTTTTCACTGCATTCATATCTTTAAGTTTAAGACATCCCTATTCAAAGGGACGGAAGTTCCTAACATGTACAACAACTATGTACAAAAGATGGCAGAAAAAGGACTGAAGCAATATGTCAACTTTGAACTCAATGACTCCAATGTGGCCTCTATCCCTTTCGAGACGGTGATGACGCTATAATGATCTATGCCTTGGCTGCAGCTTTAACTTGTGCTTGTTGAAACTGTTGTTGAAGCTTGTTCAGATTATCCCGGTGTCCGTCTGCTGTCTTCTCCAGGTCTTTGATCAGCTTCTCGTGCCTTTTCCTATACAAACATATAAATAGAAAAACAATTGGACAACAATATTATTAGCAAACCTTAAATATTCATGGACAGTGTAACTTTACATTGCCTCCTAATTAAAGGTGAAACCAAGCTTTTTCTACAATAGTGAAATATATATCATCTTCACCCAACATATGGCATGAGGGCGTATTAAAAACATGCTCATCTACCATCATAGCAAGATAGGATACTTTTTTTTCAACATCATAACACAGTATCAGATAAGATAGGATTAGGAATATTAGAGCGGTAAATATTCATAACGTATTTAAAATAAAATATTGAAGTGGCTAATTTACATGCTGATGAAACAAAAAGAGCAAATAGAGAATATAGACATAATACGTTAAATTTTATACAAAGAGCGGAGTTTATACTTAGAAAACAGGGACCCTTTGTAAAAGTCATTATGCTTCTAGTTACTTTTTGGGATTAAACCAAGCCTTGATTATTTTTTATCTGGTAATTCTGAGCTATTACAAAAATTTCCCAACATAGTGTATATATATGTTTCCAATGAGGAATTTGACTTAAGCTAATTTATTTTATTATTTCATCTGAGTTTAAGAATATTTAAGGTAGGCATGACTATGACTGCTGCATGTCCAATGGTTTGGTCAGTTAATAACTTATAGAACTAGGAAGCTTAAGCTGTGCAAACACAATTTAATTTACATAAACTGAAAAGTTCATTATTGATGACCTTTGCACAAAATATGACAAGAGCCAGTAGTCCTGAGTGAAACAAATTTGAAGAAAAATGGGCTATCTCACGGTCACAACCTTTGGAAGTGAGCCAGATATTACAGTTTTCATACTTTAACAGATGCCTGTTTTTTTTTTTTACCTTTTAAACATAAAAAAATATTTAGTTTTGCATATTTCTTGTTATTAATTTTTTTACAATCTTTGCACATTTAAATGCAGATGAAATTAAAAAACAAAAATTAGACTTTCTAAAATTATATTTATAAGCCATTTCATAATTTTCCCAAATTAAAGATTTTCAACACTAGCACCGGTGACAAGACACAGAAAGTCTAAAGCACCGGTGACAAGACACAGAAAGTCTAAAGCACCGGTGACGAGACACAGAAAGTGTACAGAAGACTTACAGTTCACCATTAATGTAATCTATCCTTTTCTGCACATTCTGCTTGGCTTCCTTCAGATCCTGTTTGATCAAGGCTGGACCAATCATTTTGAACACTCCTGCGCCCTCCTGAAGCCTGTCCAGCTCCTGGAAGTCAACAAAGATGCAGTCCAATTCAGATAATGGAACCTCATAGTCATAGAAACAAATACAACTAAATCATCAGTGTACATTACATTTACAAATGTATTTAAAAAAAAATCGGTACCCTGAGCATACATTTAGTTAAAATTCGAAAGGTAAATTTTTACATGTAGTCATTTAAATTACTAAGGATTCAAATGTCTTGCAACTAGTCAAAATGAGTGTTCAGTCAAAGTTGGCATGTAGTCAGATATTGAATTCATAGAAAAGCTATTATCTCTAGTTATTAATAGGCTCTATCATGTTCTGTATGAGTGTCATAGCCATTTGAGGTCCGCAGGGTTAGGATTTGTGAAATTTAAAAAAAATGGAGAAAATAGAATTTAAAGTTCAGATGACCATCACCATGTAAAGCGCTATACATAAAAAAAAAACGCTATTTACAATGGTGTTGAGGCTTTAGCAACCATACCAAATAATATTAAAGACTTAAACACAAAAATTCAAATTGAAATAGGTGTGAAAACTGTTAGGACTCTGAAATGGTCTTTCTTTTAGCTTCTATCTAATATAAGAAAATTTTGACTTTTGAACACCACTAAACTTTAAGAGCCTAAATCTAAAAACTAAGCCATTGAATTTACGACTCATTTGGATAGAATGCAAGACAAATGTAGATGTGTGCACATTTAAGGGATCCATGCGCTTCACTGCTATTGAAAATTTAACAACTTTAATTAAACTTTGACCCACCTCTTTGACCAAAGTGTTTTCACTCAGCTGGCCTTCTAACTGTTGGCGTAGTCCGACGTGCTTGGCAACATCTGAGAACAGAGAGTAAAAAAATTATAATTTGATTTAAAATATAAAGTCTGCTTTTAAGTATATTATCAAATATACATAGACACACAATGCACAATTTATTTGTTTTCTACCCATGTCTAATTTAAAGCCTCTATACAGAATCTGTAGATCATGATATTTGCATTAAATGCAGACAGCAGCTACAGAAGAGGAATCTTCAACTTGCCAGGTACCCAAAAATGTTCTTATATCCAGTTTTTTTTTCAGATCCAATGTTAAATTCCCTTGCAAATTTTGGTTTTAAACAGTAAAAACCTCACGGCGTTATTTTCTCAATGTGCAAGTCGCAGTTTAGTTTGAAACCCCTCTCCAAACTTAGGAGACGTTTTTAATGCATCCCGCGCCTGCCGAGGCGGCCGTCGCTGTGACACGCCTGATTTATGACCTGCAGGTGCAGCATCTGACAGGCGAGCATCGCATATAACCCGGCACTGCCTGTGCAGGTCTGTAATTTTCCGATATCACAGCATTTAGTACCCAAATTACTTGTCTCAAAATTCTTTTACATCAATGAGACTAGTATCATTCGAAAGATAATTCTGTTCTGCAAACAACGCATTGAAAATTATGTCTGTTACTCTTACGTTTTAAAATCTATCTTGATATTTGTGCGGTGTGGGTATTATTTTAAGGAATTTTGATAGAACGTAATTTTTTCATAGTGTGGTGTAATTATC
>BMAT01004702.1:151947-164059 GCA_019649035.1 Elysia marginata
AGAAGGGCTTTTAACAAATATATCTGAATTTGATGTTTGCATTGAAAAGTTAAAATGCTAATTCAAGTTGCAGATTTTTTAAGCAAATCTTTTGACATTTTTGAAAATTTTCTACTATTAATGTCTTTAAAAAAAAAAAGAATTTCTCAGGTATTATAAGGAGGGATTAAATACTGTTTGATTTTTTGTAGTGTAGTTATGTTCACTGTTAGCTTGTATTGTAATTTACCCCACAGTAATGACAGACTTTGTTTTTATTCACTTTGTTGTCATTAAATTGACTTTCCAGTTAATCCCTCTGACAACATTTGGTTTGGGTACCTGGCAAATACAGCGTCGCACATGGAAGCTTAACCTCATACAGGAACTAGAGGATAAAATGCTGGCTGAACCAATACCCTTACCCAGCAAGTAGGTCAATACATTCTTAGCAAATCAAAATCTGATTTGGAAGTTCTTATGGATGTTTTGGTTTCTTTTTTAAACTTATTCTAATACATTGGTTTGAACTGTCTTTGGTACCACAGGTTGCTTGCAAGTCAGTATCAACTTTAAAAATTCATGAATGCTAACACTAACAGTTCTGAAGAACTAGCAATTTAATAACCTTTTTGAAAGTAAAGATAAAGGCATTTGAGCTGATGTTGATCGAGGTAGAATTGCTTTTAGTGAGGGTATTACTAGTATTAGGCAGGTAAAGGTCCCAAAATTTTTAGTTCAGGGTTTGAAACAAGGAAATAGGTAGAGAGGGTCTGTCCAGATCTTTATCTAGAATTTGAAATTGATGTGTTAAATAAAAAGATCTAGGCTTTTAGTAAGGATAGATGTGTAGAACTAGATCTATGTCGCAATCTAAAATTTTTGTAAGCATTTAGAAAACTTTAGTTTATCAAGCGCATGCAGCGTAAGTACACAGCATATTGAACCAATGGGGCAGAATCATGTATGGTGTGTGTACACAGCACAGGCAAGTAGTTACATTAAAACACTTAGGTAGCTTTTTCATGCTCTAGGTCTGCCTGAATCATCCTGATAAATTTCTGCGGTGGAAAGCAAAGTGGAAAGGATGTATTTATAGTTACATGTACCTTTAAGAGAATTTTATGAAGAAAGTAAAGGGCTTCTGAAAATATGTAAATGATTTATTAATCAAAGTAGGTATTTATAAATCTTTATGTAAATAAAAAGTTTTTCATCTTTTTTCTCGTTTGTCATGATTTCATTTCAAGCACCAAAAAAAAATTATTTGCTCAGTCCAAAGTTACTGTTAAGAAAAGTTTTAATTGTATGTTTTAGGTGGCTAACTATATTTCAGACTTATTTTAAATTTTTTTTTAGTTTAGATGATCTGAACACTATGGAATACCGAAGGGTGAAAGTGAAGGGCACATTTGATCACAACAAAGAGCTCTTCATTGGACCAAGAACAAATGTCAACGAGCCGGAAACAATGGGTTCTCAGAGAGCAACAACAGTTGGGGTCAATGTTGTCACACCTTTCAAGCTCTCAGACAGAAAGTAAGAGATGATGCATGACAATAATTTGTTTTTTATTCTTTGAAAAAAATGCCAATATAGTTTTCTTTTAAAGATTAAGTGCATGATATTAAATATTAAAGCTGGTTTTCATATAAGTTGAGAACAATATCAAATAGAAACAAAAAGTAATTCTTTTTGATTCTGATTGAAATTCTGCCTTTTATGTTCCTACTTTTTTGTGCCTTTCCATCTTCTCAATTTCTATATAGGTATCCTTTTATGATATTTAACATAAGTTTTTTTTTTTTTTTTTTTTTTTGTGGTTCAAAATTAAATAGTTGTCAGATGAAATACAAAGGATCAAGAAAATTCTAAAATTTGACATATATACGGCTTGTCAATATTTGCTACTTTAATTTTAAGGCCCTGCCTTGATTTGTTCAAAACTTTTAACACAGCTCTTTGGTTACCAAGTTCTTTTATATGAAAATATCCTTTTATGTTATCAAACAATTATTGGCCAATTGACATCTTAAAAGACAAAAAAAAAGCAATAACAAGACATATTTGTTACATTAAAAAAACTAAGGGGAAAAATGAATAATGTATTTCCTGGCCAAAATATAAATCCAAAACAATCAGCGATGAGTTTCACATCTTTGCTAGGGTCTAGATCTAACTGTTAAACTTTAGACTGTTTATAAATGTCTTGCATCCTGTGTAAATGGGTTGAATACAACTTTCACATTACTAAAGGCTTCCATATATGTCAAAAGCTGTATAAATTTTATAAAAATTTGCGGTATATTTTGGTAGAAATTAATTTGGTTTAAAATATAGACACAAAGAGGAACAAATATTCTTCTTTAAAAAAGGCCTTTAGTGAAGCTTAAAGTTTTCAGTATCCGAGTCACCCACACTTATTGTGACACAAATATCAAGAGTTCTCTCCTAAATGCTCACATTTGTTTTTTCCCTCTTGCCGTATGCCTGACAGTGAGACTATTCTGGTCAATCGTGGCCATGTCCCCTTCACAGCCAGACCACAACAGTTGAGAATGGAAGGTCAGGTAAGCAGAATTGATGCAGTTGTAAAAACAAGGACTCATGGCAACAACAAAAATCTCAACTTTAATGGCAATCAAGTCCTTATAGTTTGAATATGAATAGTTTAGATTTTTGCTCAGTTTGTAATGTATTCAGACTACTGTTTTTTTTTTTAACCCCTTTGTAATTTAGGTATTTTCACTAGCCATGACAGCGCTTTATTTAGTTGAAAAGTGTGAGGATTCATATGAGTTTCAACATTGCTAAAATCAGACCATGAATAACTCTTCGGTAAATTTTTCATTTATGCAATGAAAAACAAAGTATATTGTACGCAAACAGCGCAGTCAGCTGAGTTGAGGATGTTGTGTTGAAAAACCATGAAAAAGAGAAAGATTCCTCATAAATTCCCTTTTTTGTAACAATTTTAATTCAATATCTGTTATATTTTCCAGGTTGAAGGCGAAGTAGAACTTGTTGGTGTTGTAAGGCTGAGTGATAAGGTGAGAATGTACATGTGCTGTCTTAAGTGTCATATAAGAGCCTAGGAAATAAATTTACCTAATTTCAACAGATTTTTAAGTGTAGGAAACTTGCACCTCTTTAAGAGTATATCAAACACTTCAGCCTTATAAGCTTATGGATCAGTAGGTTTTAGCATTCTGAAACTTAATTAGGAAGGCTTGTTCAAATCAGTTGGAAGAAACCTGCAGATTTTATAAAATGAGTTTGTCATAACAATAATAATGAATGTTATAATGTATTGTTCCCAATCCCATGCAAAAACAGCTCTTGCCACAAAATTCACCCTGATTACATTTGCAATCAAACATATCAACACTGAGCATAATTTACATTCACATAAAAGATATCATTAAGAACTAGGGATTTTGACATCATATGCAGTAAAAGGTATGTTTTGAGACCTGTTTTAAACTATGATTCTAATGTCCTAAATGCAGTAGAAAGGAAAAGACTTCCACACCACTGGAGCTAAATAAATAGAACTAAAAGATTCAGCAAACCTTGGAAAACCTTATTTTTTACAAAAGGCATCTGCCGCTAGCGCTTAGTAGTTGTGTTTATATGTGAACTTAAAAAAGATCAAGCAAATGGGATGTGGCGGTATTTTGTGAATACATTTGGGAACCAGTGTAATTTTATAAATGAAAGACTGGCATGGTCTCTCATTTGCATTTCAAAACCACTGATGCAGCTTAATTTTGCCACCACTCTGGTTTATTCACAGGTTTTTTGGAAGGCACAACAATTTTTATCTTTGTTGAACAGCCTAAACTGCCAATGAACCTTGCTTTGACTGGCATTTTTTCCTCTCATTTCTGATGTACAGAGAAATATGTTTGGGAATGATCCAATGAAAGATGGCTACTGGCTTACTCGAGACATTGATGAGATGGCAGACATTGCAGAGACATCACCTGTTTTCATTGATGCAGATATAAGTATGCTAGATTTTTTTCCCTTACATTGGGTTTTGTTTCATATTCCAAACTTCGTATTCTCGAACCAAGAAATGAAATGTACTTCATTGTTCTACTTCAATGAAGGTTGATTTGTAAGAGTGTTTGTCTTAGACTTTACATTAGTTTCAGTTTCATTTTCTATTCTTTTGGTATGACATCATACTTTTTTTTTATTTAATTTTTTTCTGCTTATTTTGATTTCTGGATCAAAAGATTTTGGGGTTTTTTTTGTTTTTTTTTATTAAGATAAAGCTTTTTTTCTTTTTAACAAGTATTAAAAATGCTCATGTGATCAAACTTTGCTATCAGTCAGACCTGTTATTTTTTAATGATTTCTTTAATCTCAGGTGATTAGATCTTAAAATTTTTCAAAACTATTTTTCGCCATAACTTGGATATTTATAAAAAAAATACATTTCTACTACACAGGTTGTTTACATTTCTGACAAGAAGTAATTTGGTGCAATTAACCAGAATATTGACTAAGATCTTCTCTGTAAAAATTTGTCTCTCCATTTTCAAATATCTCATGTCTGCCCTTCGCATGTTGTTTTATTTTCTTTAACTACATTTGAGTCCATTCAATTTGAACTAGGATAACTATATTGTTTGCTCAATAAGAATTGTGTTCAGATAAATGATCCATTTTTTTTTGGTCATGTATGCAGGTAAGAGGATTTTTGTAAAATTTGAAGTTAAACTTTGTTCTGACAGGTTAGAAATATCTGAACTGGACTGTAGGTAAATGCTGTTCAGCTGCTGCTGATTTTGGTTGTTGTTGTTGGTTATTGGCGGCTGCGTTAACATTTTTTTTTTCCTGTTATCAGAGTCTACTGTGAAAGGTGGCCCTGAAGGAGGCCAGACTAGGGTCCAACTGAGAAACGAACACATGACCTACATTGTTACTTGGTAGGTGATTTAACAATAATTGTTGTTAGGTACTTGAAAGCAGTTGCGCTAATGTCAGAATGTTATTAACTTTACTTAATGACAACGTAATCAAAGAGAACTGTAGGTAGGAAGGGGATCCTAAAATCTCCATTTTATTTTTTCCAATTTGTTTGGCCCTGTAGTTGATTTTGGAATTACAAGAACCGAAATTAGGTATCTTTGAAAATATCAAGATTAAAGAGGTGTAAAGCTCAACTGGAAAAAAAAGCCTCTGAAACCATCAAAAGTTCACATACCATTTGAATAGCCTACTTCCAGGCCATTATGCTTAAAGACACCTTTTTATCACCTCTCTAGTCTATGTGCATGTGTAGGGAACTTAACTAAGGTTTGAGTTGCTCAATACCAGCCTTGTTGTTGGATATCCAAATTTAATCTTTTCTGTTTTATAATGCTTTGAGTTTGAACAAACAGGACTCGGGTGAAGTTATACTCAGCTTTTCTGCCAGATTTAAAACAATGCAGTAGTGTGCTTTTCTCTCTCTCTCTTTCTCTCTCTTTTTTTGATTACGACAACATTGTTTTCATGGTATCTGTCATGAATCTGTTCCACAGGTATGCACTGACAGCTCTTACCCTGTGGATATGGGTGCGGAACTATCACAGTGTCAGGCCTCACGCCTCCGTCATGAACTTTATCAAGCGAGAACATAGGAAGCTGTAGTAGAATGTTTAGTTATGCTGTAACAGAGTGGGTATGGGTGTGGGTCTTGATTCATGGAAAATATCATGAGTTATGTCATGGTTCTAAAAGTTATGACTGAAAGATTTAAGGTATGAAACGATTGGTTTTTACTGATCATACCCCTAAAATTAATGTCCTTCATAGGATTTGAACCCTTGTGTTTTAGTGGCTTTGGCACCCATGAAGTTGCCTCTGAGAGAAACATAGCTTATACCATGTGGCCCCTATGCTTTTTAAATAAGGAAGTTTCATGAAAAAGTGTTACATGATTCAGTGAGTAAATGATTGAATGAATGTTAAAAGATGTTTTCGAGTGGTTTTCTTCTCTGGGCTGTGAAGCATTTCATACATTTTCTACAAAAGGTTTCATGGTTGTGCAGGAAGATGAGGCAATTTTTTCTCTCCGGTTGCTATAAGTTTTTTTTATTTTAAATATAACTTTAAAAATTTACTAAAATTCATGAAAGTAAATTGTCAATTGATCTCTTCAAATTGGTTAAATTTTGGAAATCCTATTTTGAGGAAACACCTTGTAAAAGTAGATTTGTTTCTATTTTTTTTTTTCAAGTTATATTTAAAATAAAATTTCTAGCATCTTTTCGCAAAATTTTGATAATTTCATGCAGTAATAATTTTTCCCATTTCAAAGCTTAGAAAAATGCATTGTTAATAACACCTAACACCTTATGATGTAAAAATTGTAACGTCCAACTATTTAGACTTGTTGAAAGAGAGTTGTACAGCTCCATCCAAAATTAAAGTTTTGCCTCTTTGCTTTGTAAATCGTGAGAAAAAATTGCAAACAACATTTATAGGAAAGTATTTTCTTACAGTTTTGACATCTGTGTAACTTAGAGATACAACCGCAGCTCAATCTAAACTTTCGAGTGAAAGTTCTTACATGAAACCAATCTGAAGGGACTGGGAAATAAATGTTTTTTTGAAAAATGTGTTATTGTATCATTTGAAAGCTGGATCAGTGTTGCTCAGTGGTTTACGTTTTGGACTCGTGATCCTGTGGTCGCGGATTCGATTCCCTAAACACAACTTATATTGTAACTGCCTTAGGGAAACGACGACTCATGTTGATGGCCAGCACATCAAACCTCTGACTTTTCCATAGGAAAAATAGCCACATCAGAGGTTTGATGTGCCTGCTATCGATGTTGTAATTACCTTAGGAAAACAATTTATCCATACTTCACCTCAGTCCACCCACCTGTAAAATGAGAACCTGGCTGAAGTCAGTGCTTGAAATTTGTGGAATGTTGGTATTTGAGGGCCTAGCAGACCTCCATACTGTAATGCTCTGAAATATAAGTTAAATTTGCTTTGGAGTATGTTACATTGCTACGGGAAATATGTAGTCTTGAGACTGCCTTCGGCTATTGAAGACTCTCACCGGTTTTTTTTCAATGTTTTTACATTGAAGCATAAATATTTCTATTAGGTGTAAAATCCAAAAAAAAAAGATAATTTTTTTTCAAGATGCCTTGACTAGAGTGTATCAGTGTTTAAATACTATACGATGTGTTGCATTTTGTGATATTTACTTTTTAGTTAAATAAACTCTTTTGAACTATGAAATTGTCTCTTTTGCATTTCTTTTTCTTCTACCAGCAATACAGTTTATAACAAAATGTCCCATGTCCAGGGTGTATGAGTTCGTATTCGGAAATTCCTTTTTTTTTTTTTTTTAGAGAATATGCTCTCTTTAAGTTTATTTTATGTCTACAGTGGAATCCACTTAACGTCAACACCTTTAAAAGAAACTCTTGCTTAAAGTCAACTCTGTTCTGCAGTCCGACTTTATATTTCTTTATATTGTTGTAATCGTTAAAGTCAACATACCTTTTTCTACATATTTTAAATCAATAAAAGTTTAGATATCTTTTTACACAATATTGATACTTTTATGTTTTTGTCATTGAGAAAGAAGCTTGGGAAAATATCCTATTTATAACAGGAAAGCCTTTGAATCGGAAGGTGAAAATTGCAACATGGGACTCATTCACCCTGGATGCAAGATAAATTTTATTTAAAGATGCTTTGGGTGAAAAAGAGAGCTTTAATATTATGTTTGGTGCTGATTGATTGAAGGGTATTTTTACAAGCCCAATTCCACTTCAAAGGTGCTCTCAGGGCTTGGGTCCCAATGACAATTTATGGGCTGCCACCCAGAGACTAGCGGGGATACCATGACTTAGCCTCAGCCGGTCACATTATACTGACACCGACCCAACCAGTAGGGGCCCGGACTGTGCTGGGCTGTGTCTCGAACCCGCGACCTCTTGGTCACAGAGCGAAGCCACTACCAACTATGCTATCTAGGCCCCGCAAAACTCTTCACAGTATGGTTGTTGTAACTTTGAGCTATAGGCTTTATAATTACGTTAATAAAATGATTATTTTAAGTTAACACAAACCACAACTTCTTTGAACTCAACTGACACAGTTAAATGACGGAGTGATCAAGTCACAAGTGGTAAAATTAGGACAGGATAAACCTAGTTTAAAGTTTAGGGATCATATTTTATCGTGAAATGACCATCTTTTCTTAAAAACTGTTAGATTTACATGTATATTGAAATCCCCCCCCTCCCGAGAAAGTTATTCTTCTATCAAAAATACACCTTATTCAAATTAAGAAATTTGACCCTTGGAAAGTGTTTTTGAGAAGCAGCACAGTGCACACATGTTTTAAGTATTTAAGTTTTGACAAAAGCAGTGAAAAAAAATCTGTGTATAAAATATCCAATTCTCAAGCAAAGAGAAAAAAATATCCTTCAGAAATTGTTTTTGCATAACAATTATTGGAGTGTGTAGAACGCATGACTTAGGAAGGAATTGATCGACATGACAGGGTATGACACAGCATTGAGCCTTTTGTGAGTTCTGCGCTTGCTTTGTCTGAATTTTTTTATAATGGCCTGTATTTATGTTTCTTTAAGACCACAACTGTCGTTTTTGTTTACGTTTTTTTCCCTCTGAGTCAAACTTACGCAATCATGTGTCAGGCTGGCTTTGGTATTCTTTTTGTGATGTAATTATTGGTTGGTATTACCATACAAGTTGCCGATTAACTCTTTGGCATGTTTTTATGAACAGGCTCCAGTTCATGTTGTTCAAGTCTTTAGTTTTTATTTTGCTAATAGGTGGTCACACGTCAAAACGTTGCAAGTACATGTATAGGACCTGGATCTTCTTAAAAAATGTTTGTGGCGTTTTTTGACAAACACTGTGGAATCCACTTGAAGTCAACACCTTTAAGGGAAACACTTGCTTAAAGTCAACTCTGTGTGGCAGTCCCAGTTTGTATTTCTTCTTATTTTCTTCATGATTTAAGTCAAAACATTTTTTCAGTCCCGAGGTGTTGACTCTATCAGGATTCCACTTTAATACATGTAATAATATATAATCAATCTCGTCGTACATTATATTGATTATTTTTCTCGGTTTTTTTGTCTTTGCATTTACCGGTCCATATTGTAATTTGTTTAGGTAAGTGATAAAAGGCACTGTTGGCGATAAATAGATTTGTCTTTGCAAGATTCTACTAATCTCTTTCAGTTGGTGTTTCCTTATCCCATAGAAAAACTGCCAAAACTGCTGTCTTTCTTTCTTCTGAAATTTGAAATGAAGGAAGAATTGTAATCCTTCACCAAATCACAAAACAAGTGAACAAAACTTCAAAAGAAGACCCAAAGAATTTGTGAGAACGATAGAAAGTATCAATAATTATAGAGCAACGAAGACCATGCAATGTTTAAAACTGTAAACCTATTAAGTTAAAAACAATACGAAAATCCTGCAGGGGAGGACAACACTGAAAAAAAGCAATCATTCAGAACGACGTTCTAAAATCTAAGCATCGTTGCTGAGTACTTTGGATCAAAATTTCAAGATGTCAACATAGAAAACATTGCAACAATCCAAGGCTCACAGAACGGCTTAATAAACCAATACATGTAACACTAAACAGCTGAAGAAGTGAGAAAAAAGTCTTGACCGTCTTCAAGCAACAGAGCACCAGATGAAGACGAAATACACTGTATGCGATAAACTCTCATGAAGTATGGTACAAAACCTTTAGACGAACGATTTGCAAAAATGTTTGAAAAACAACAAGACTTGACTCCAACCAAAATGCAGGAGAACTAAGTGCCATTCCTAAACCATGCAACCAAAGAAGTTACGACCGGTTACACTGCTAAATACTACTCTATGCACACTATACTTAAAGCACTGAGAAGGACCTCTTGATTAATTGCGGTCCCTCGAGGCTTGTAAGAAAAGGACACACGATAAGGAAAGTAAAAATCTTTAAATATCTTGGCCATGGCCTGACATTCAGGTGCAAGAAATAATAGTAATATCCATAACTTGAGACACGTTCAACCACATGACTTTGATAGAGATAATTTTAAACAGATGTGTCTCGACGGAAACAAAAATTAGAGTTGTGAGATCACACAAGTTCTCTATTCCTTTTTATGGATGTGAGAGCTGGTAATTAGACGGAGACATATGAAATACATGTAGTTTGATTAAAAGGCAGCAGGAATGATGTTCCTCAGAAAAATCTTACGTACAGTGGAATCCTGATAAAGTCAACACTTCGGAACCGAAAAAAATGTGTCGACTTTAAGCAAGAGTTGACTTTAAACATAACGAAAATATAAAGAAATATAAAATAGCACTGCCAGAGTTGACTTAAAGTAGGAGTTTTTAAAGGTGCTGACTTTAAATAGACTGTATTTTGTGGACAGAAAAGCATCACAAATGAAAGCAACTTGAAACAAGGTGGATGGAGAGAGAACTGTTTAAAACTGAATGGAAGAGACATGTCTTTTTCTTGGACACATAGTATGACATAGAAAGGGTAGTATTAACAAGAAGTGTACACGGTAAGCGGGATCGCTTCAGACAAAGGCTCGAATATCTAGCAATTAGATTTAAAATTGAAACATTGAATCCAAAAGAGACAAGCAAAATCATGCATCCTTTACTTAAAAAAAAAGGATCTTTTTAAATACTGTTTAATTTAGTTTTAGGCGAAGGAGAGAACGGAAAAACAAAGCATGTTGAGATACGAGGCGGGTGAGATAAACAGAGGAATAGGGAAAGCTTTGGCTGACTGAGATGAATTGAGACTGAGGGGCGACATAGAGAGGGAAAAGAGACAGAAAGGGAGAAAAGAGAGAGGTTTTCGTTCTAAAGTACAGCATTTAACGTGCTGGATATTAATTCAGAGCCAGAAAAATAAAACTAAAAGAAATCAGCGCTTGGGCTTCTATAGCTTTAAAAAAACGTATAGGATTGGGAAGGGGGCGGGAAGAGGTAGAGACAACATGAAAAAGGGGGAGAAGGGAAAACGTAAAAGACAGCATTGTTTCAAAAGGTACGGATTGCGATTTATAAGAGAGAGAGAGAGAGAGAGAGAACGGGATATAATCATTGCAGAAAAACAAAATGAGAAGGAATAGGGGAAAGGTCATTTAATTTACGAAAACAATCCATCTTATACTAAGACTGACTATCCAATATACCTACTTTTACTGCGACCCACAGCTAATTGTTTGCTATGACTTTTTAATCTAAAGTGATTGCCCTGTGGCTGCCTACGCTGTTTTTTTTCTCTTCATATTTGTCAAATGTAGGTCCTTACATCTGTGCATTCAAAAGATTGTAATTAAATTTTTGTTGTTGTAACTATTGACGTTTACATCAACGCACGCAACCTCTGTGTGATCAATCAGTTGACCCACAATGCAATTTCTAAGTACTCTACTGTCTGCTAGCCTATTCCGGTAGCAGCCAGTGTGTCAGTGAGTGCCACAAACATCTTAGATGCTCAGGATTGTGTAGGTGTTTTTATGTGTGTAGATGCGGGCAAACACAGTTGACACCAGCAAAGAATCTTATCAGGATGGTATGAGTAAAATGACTGGTGTCATAATCGCAAAATACCACGTCATCTTCAAGGTCACATGTAACGCCTTACTAGCACTAGAACACTAACACTTTCAATATAGCTGTGTAAGCCTCGATATCTTTTTAACGCGTACCGCCAGATTCTTTTGTTTCTTCCCATCCTGTGCAATAATTATATTTTCTTTGGTCTGCTCTCTAGTTTATCTGGCCGGACAGATAACCATGTGGAGACTTCTTGCTATTCTACCTTGTTTTCTACTTGTCTTCGGTAAGTTAAAATCTATCGTTAACACAATTTATAAATGGAAACCTAAAAGTAATATTTTCATTTCTTCACTTGGTATAGTTAATGAACCTTTAAAGAAGTTGTCGTACTCTTACTCTTAGGTGGTTCGCAGGTTTTTAAAAATGAGTGTTGAGTGTAAGTTATTAGCCAGAATACAATAAACCTGTATGAATAAAATGTGTAAATTCTAAAATATAAAAAAAAATTTAAACTAATGGTTTGGTGTCTTTAATACAATGGGTTCTA
>BMAT01004703.1:24007-36974 GCA_019649035.1 Elysia marginata
CGTTTGGAAATGAGCGTGTTCATTCCAAGACGACCGTCGGGGAAAAGGAGAAACAATTTGTGTATACTTTCTTCCACAAATTATTTCCCCTTCCTTTCATCATGGCTATAATTAGTATTTCGAAAGCCGATCTCCCTTCAACAACACGTGCTTTTCACGTAAGTGTGTTCAAAACGGATGACGAAAGTTTGATACAGTGTGTTCAACCGAGACCAGCCATTTATGACAAAAAAGAGAAACTGCATCACAACAGAGATTATATACAAACACAATGGGAAGCTATTGCCCACGAAATGAAAAGTGAAGGTCAATAGAATATATATTTTTTAAGTATTTATTTTTGCTTCTTTGATTTCGTAGTCGTTGCCATTGTTGCTGCTGTTGCTGTGTTGAAACTACACTGCTGTGATTGTTGATGTTGTGTTTCTATTGCTATTTCTGACTGATTTGTCTTTGTTTTGTTGCTACTATTGTTGCTGCTGCGGTGTTGTCTGACCGTCGGGTTCCGGTTTCAGTGTGGGCGGCGGAGCCGGCAAAAAAACGTCGGGTCTGGTCTGACCGTCGGGTCTGGTGTCTGTGTGGATCTAGCCTATGACTTCCAGGTATGCAGGAGCGTACGTTGTTTTAGGTGGACGATTTAGGTGAAAATAAGGAATTATTGTACGATGGAAGCTGGTAGGTCAGGTCACTGAAGTGTCCACTAGAGGTGCTCAAATTGATCGAAAAAGGGGTTGAAATGATTTTGGGGTTTTATCGGGTTTTTATCGGTTGATAACGACCCACGTCAACTCTGAAATCAGTGGTGCAGTGAAACTGACCGTTGTCTTTTAAAATAGATTTATGTTTTAAGGTTTGGGTTTTATGTTTTAATTTTTACTATTGCTCTTTATATTACTCAATGAAATTTTCACTGTGCAAAAACGAATCAAGTTAAAGCTAGCTTCTGTGGGTTTTTTTTTAACTTAACATGTGGGTTCATGTTCTGTAAATATTTAAAAACAGTTTGCATTTAAGTGAAAATTTTAAAAAGTAATCAATTATGACCGTTGCTTTAAACGGCAAAGAAGTTGTATATTATATTTGACGATATGAGTTTATATGGTGGTGTTATTGGGTCTACATTCTTAAGTTTCAGAGCTACTAATACGTGTTGGTGTCAGTATACTGAGGATTAAAAATTTGCAAGAGAATATAATGTCAAGCTCATTCAAAAAGCGCCTAACTCGATGGAAGGTTTACAGATATCGATACCTTTGTTTTGCCATTGCTTTTGATTTTCTTCGCTACCGAGTAGAGGAATAAAATCAATCATGTCCAAAACTCATTCCTCATCAATCAACGAGATTTCGCATAAATCAAAGCATACTGGTTAGGCATTTTTCGAACGAGCATGACGTTATGCCGCTAACATGGATTGCCGCTAACACAGATCACTTTAGAGAAGCTCTGAAACAAACTTATTTCTCATAAAAAAAATTAAACTTGCAACACTCACAAGCACACAAAGACGAAAGCTAAAGTTGTGTTTGATGATTTATTGACTGTTTAACATGGTATAGTAAAACTCGATAAGCAAGTGATACAAATTTAACATTCATGAAAAATGCATGAACATTTCCTTGAGAAAAATTGATTCCAACGAAAAAATTCCGGAAAGCAACGAGTTGCTTAGCTCCTTTACTTCTTGCTCTTCTTCGCAGGCTTCTTGTTCTGTAGACAAACAAAAAAAAACAGTATACCATACTCATTCAAACTGAAAACTTGGGACTAAGAAAATAATAAACTCATCCTAAATACATAAAAGTAATCACTTTAATCCACCCTGTTACAATCCGAATGCCCACTTAAATTTTTTTTAAATAAATGTCAAACGTGAATTTCGTTTTATGCACTTATTTACAACTTTTTCTATAATTGGAGACACTGGAAATGTAAGGCTTTTACCAAAACGATTTAAATCGCCAAAAATTAATACATATTGGCTGTACAACATGTATTCGATTTTAACGTGTGGTTTTGTATTACTCCAACACATCTTGAGCCCCAACCGAATGGTGATTGGATGTTAAACATAAATGCTTGTCTAAGATTAAGTTATGGCTTTATATAAGCTTTCTTAACTCATAACCAGATTGATGAAATTCTAAAATTTACCGCTTTTCCTTTAGGAGTTTCCTTTTTGCCGTTTTCCTGCAGATAAATTAACAAAAAAAAATTAGTGCAAACACAACACTTAATTCTGTTTAGTCTTAATAAAAACTAAAAACCACTAGAGGCTGCGTATTAAGAAGACATTTTTGGACTGGGCATCTTATTTAAGTCAAATCAGCGATTAACACCCGTAAATCTAATCGTTTTAAAATGTACATGAATGAATTTTCTCGGCTGATGTACGTCCAAGGTAATAAATACCAATAATGGAGAAATTAAAACAATGAAAAAATGTAATATATTTTAAACTAAATACATAAACCGAAAATCTAGCTGGATGGAACGAAGGGAGATGCTACATGACACACCGGCCTAATATATATAGCCAAGGTGATCAGTAGACCGACAAGCCCTGCAGTTGTAAGAACAAGACAAAAATGACATAATGCTAACATTAATAATTATGCTTTTTTTTAGAGGTAGATCCGAGATTTAGTTTTTGACTTGAGGAGGAAAAAATTTAAAGTTGCACTAAAAGTTTACAGTTAATTACAAACACTAGCAACATTATTTCTAGGGAGGATAGTTGCAATGAAAACGGTTAACACATCTAAATGACGTTAGTACTTTCGTCTGTCACGCCTCGCTTTCCCAAGAGAAAGGAATAAATTCTAAAGCGCACGTCTACAAATCGACATGCAAAATGCTTAAGGGTAATAGCATTTTGGGATTTGGGCTATTGAGGAATATAGGCCTATATCAGTGACCGGCACAACTTGAAAACGTTTTGACGGGAAAACGTACTGACTTACCAATCTGCCCACTGTCAAAGTTGTGTCCTATTTTAGACACTAGACTGTTAAAATAAGTCGGATGAAGCTGTGACCTTAGTATTGTCTATGCAGATTTGAGTTAGTTTATATTAATTAAAAGACGAAAAGCAGATGTGTTCTGCGGCTTTTTTCAGGTTTTTTTTTCACTATTTAAAATCAGACTGTTTTGAGATGTACTCTCAACTCGGGAACTCTTACCACACCACGTTTATCTGAAAATACTGGGCACTGCCGGTACAGTTCATATTTTTTGCGATAGGTCTATCAGAGAAACAAGTAACATGCTGCAGTTCAGAGAAGTACAAAAAGAAATGTTATGCAATCTGCATTTTGATTTAACGCATTGAAAAGTTATGTAGCCATGGCCCCTTGACCTGAAAAATATTGGACATCTTGACCTGTGAGGCATACCGGTAAGCCAAAAAGAGCCACGCCTATGAGCTGCTCTTGATTCAATAACCTGTCATCCATCTTATGACACAAATTTGTTTATTCTTCCCGATTGGCTGGCACATTCCAAAAGTGCAACTCTTTCAGTCAATCTAATGTCTACAAATGCACGGTATAAGTTTACTTGAACTGGATTTAACCGCTTGTGTTCAGAATCTTTGATTACTTTTTTCCTAGTCCAAGTGAAGTATTCGGAAAAAAAACCTTTGGTTCTCAGGCTAAATTTTAAGAGTAAATTTTGTATGGAGACATTGACCCGTGTGGTTAAATGGAGCGCGTGTGTGGGAATAAAAATTATCTATTTCATTTCAAAAGATCGTTCCTGCCGGCGAGAATACTTTGCTTCCTTTGTGCAACATTTTCTCTATAGACTTTTAGACCGAACTGCTGAAATTCTGACAAAGGACAGGAGGCTTAAATCTGAGGGAATTTAATCCCTCAGTGTCCTGAAGACATCAAGGCAGAAAGTGCGCAGCCAGCCGTCGCATTGTCGCCATTAAGAATGTAAGATTGGCGTTTAGCAAATAAGTCGGTAGACTGGTGCCGGTAATAATAGGGTAACAATAGATCCGGACGTAAAGACATTCTCATCATAGGGGAAATAGTACAGCAAGGTCAACAAAACTACACTGAATGACAGGCCTTGGTCTGGCTCGCTTTGTCACGATCATCTCAGACGATTCCGCATTACAAATAGAGCTCTTCAGGTTTTGAAAATATTTAAGATTATGAGTATGCGGCAGAGACCAGCAAAGGCCATACCAAAGACGTTTCTCGTTTGACCCTGGTATTTTTTGAGACGTTTTTGCTTGACCGCTCGCGGTGCCGGCGGTTCTAGACGATCGAGCTCTCGCTTCACCGCCCCTTCAATATCTCAGTACAACAACCACAGAATTCTCTTCCCGACCTGAGGCGGAGGGGCCGCGAGAAGTTGGCGAGCAAGACGGCTGCCGTTATGCTTTCCGCCCTATCAACACTTTAAGGGTGCCAGAGACTGGAGGAAATGCTGACAAATTTGTAGTCACTCGTGTACCAACTGAACTCTGTGGTGACGGCACACCTCAGGCTCAACCCCGGTCAGACCCGGCATGAGAAAATGAGGAAATATGTAGGATGGGATTTGTCTAAAACAAAAATGTGGGGGGAGAGGGTTTGCTCTCCTAAGCGTTTTGAAAATTCAATATCACAGAGTTTTAATTTTTTACTTAACAAATTACATAGTATCGGTATTTCAAATTTAAACGTAAGAGATAAGGGCTGGCATCTTATACTACTCTTTGGGGCATATAAACTAACGGGTTGTTTTTTTTAATCATAGGAATTTCTTTTACTAGTAACTATATAGGGATTGAGTTTTGAGCGTATTATGTTACTGTTTAACAAAATCATTTCTAGTAATTAAGACAATTTGGCAACAAACACCTTTTCTACTAAAACAAGTATTTCTATTTTGTGTGGACAAATTTTAAATTTCAACCAAACAATGTGCTTTTAACATGGATAACCAATAATTTGTTTTAAAAATATCAAAATACAGCCGTTGTGAAGTTAAGTAGGCCTAAATCAAGAACAAGTAAATTTTCAATTAAAACTGCTTACCTTTCCTTTCTTGGTTTTCTTGAACCTGAAGGAAATAAAATGAAAATTTACAAATCATACAAAATACAGCTTCATGATTTTTAGATTTATTGAGAGTTTCTACTCTGCAAAGACTTAAATATTCATACACAAATGTGTACGTGCCAAGATCAAGTCAACAGGGTTATATTTGAACATTTTCGCGAGTTTTCAAAGAGTTTTCATACAACAGATTCAACCTGCTGCGAAGAAAATGCTACATCAAGGCAGTTACAGTGACAAGAAAGGGGCAGCACGTTTGGAAAACTGTATATTATTAAGCGGATCCGTTTCTTTGCCCATGCGCATGGCCGCATTCAGCGCTCTAAGGTTGACTCGAGGCAGGATTCAAAGAAGCAATTATTATTGCTGGAAGCGATTTCCTTTACACTTAAATGGCCGCTAGTGGAAACGTGACTTGACGTCTATACTGGAGTCGCATGGGGTTAAACCTCCCGAAATTACACGAATCAATCGGATTTTCCGCTGGTTTTTCTAAAGAAATTTTATCTTTTTATTTTTTTTTCGAACCTTAATTTGACAAAGCAAGGCAGCTGTTCAATCTTAACATGGGAAAATGTTGAGCATGTCATGGGAATGGTTTTAAAAATTTCCGGAAGGTATGGCACTAGTGAAGGTTATGTTAGGTTGTTTGAATTTTAACGTCTCTTTTCAACTACAAGGTTATATCAGAGACGGCACTTGGGATGGTTGAAAGCGTGCTGCCACACTGATGTAAGGAGCGCTTGCATACACCAGACCCAGTCACATTATCCTGACACCGGGCCGACCAGACTTAGCACTAAATCCATAATGCCAGACACTAGACGGATCAGCTGCTAATACTAGTTTTAAAGTCCTTGGTTTGACTCGACCGGGGATCGAACCCACACCTCCCGATCTCTGAGCGAGTGTCTTACCGCTAGGCCACAGAAGGCTGAAAAGTTTATTAGCTGAACTGAAAATACCAGATTCATTTCATATGTCTTATGAAGAACAATTGTACACTTACTTTACTTCTTCCTCCGACTCATCCTCGGACTCTTCTTCCTGGTAAAAAAAAAACGAGAGCGTGTTTTAACAATGCTTTTAACTTTAAGTACAATTTTTGTGTTGTAGTTTTTTAACTCATGGGAAGTAGACTGAATTGCTATTCAAAATGGCACAAGCAAAACCTGTTAACTTTCCTCAAAATGTCTGATAGGCATTTGAAATTACTTATTCTGTGAATAGCAAATTTTTGCAGCTGCGTGATTAGAGTCCTTTCGTGGCGTTTAGAATTGTGTATAGCATAGGGCAGTGCCTCTCGAGTATTGGCTATCTCTGCATACTAACACAAGTTACTATTACGGGCACTATCTGGAATTTGCGAATTATTTTTTTAGCATCAGTAAAACCGTCACCCTACGAATTTACATAGAGATTTTTAGGTAAAAGCTCAGAAATGCTTGACCCAAGAGAAACTCGGACGAGTTGATTATCTCAAAAAGTGTATGGTTATTCCGGAGATTTTATGTCGCGCTAAACTCCTTTGCTTATTTCATTTTAATGGCGTCAACATTTCACATATTTTCTTAAACTAATAATGCAACATTGAAAGGTTGAGGTCAAGACAGGCCAAAGGCGATCCTTAAGAATGTGGTTGGATGATATAAAGGGGTGATGTGGGCTGACTTAATGGAGCGCAGTACCCAGGCTCTAGCTCGAGAATTTTAATGCCATCTGAAGTTAAAATCAGCAGAGATGTCACTATGAAAAAAATTGGTTCTTTCAAGCTCTAACCCATACATAAGCGCTATAAAAAATAAAGATGTGTGCACAAGAAAAGGACGCCGAAAATAAAAAAAAGATAGAAAGAGATGAGAGAGCATTAGACAACTCTAGAACAAATCTTAAATATTTACGAGTTCCTTTTTAATAAAATGCTAATGCATAGATACCTCTTCCTCATCCTCTTCGTCGTCGTCCGCCATTTCCTTATTGACTTTAGCTTTCTGCTGAAATAAGGAGCGTTTTGTTCATTTAGTTAGAGATAAAAAGAAACTTGGATTCTTAGTAGAGAAAAGCCATCATAACTAAGGCCGCTTTAGATGCAAAAAGAAAGATCAACGGATCTTGGCTTAGACTTGCCTCCCATTGAAAGTAACGCTTATTAGTCTATTGGATAAGATAAACCTACATTCATAGACTATACAAAGAAAGTTGCCATAAAAAAAGTAAATATCGGATGGTTCGAATGGGAAAAGTCGCCCTATGAATACCATTTAAAGCAAACGGCAATTTCATTTTATCACTCTGTTGTTTCACTCAGATTAAGTTGTAGTGCTTCTTAGCCATATGTAAGATAGATCTGTAGTCTCTACCAAGCAAAAATAAGCTTATTTTAAGAAGACTATTTAAATTCAATACAAGTTTTTTTAAACTGGTACCTGGTGTGAAATTTTTCCGAAATATATACATGTATTTTTAAAATGTATTTTTTAGAATTTGATATCCTCTATTCTTTAGTTCTATATTTTTAATTATTTAACAAGAGTTTACTTTAACTTAGGTTTACGGCAAGGCAGTTTCTTAAGGCGCTTTGTGTCAAAGGTAAACTGTTTTACATGCCGCAATTCCATTTAACTCCAACAGCGTTTTTGTTTGCGAATCAGGGGGGCAATGCCAGAGAATGCGCATTACTTAAAAGTAAAAGTTATGTGGCTCCGCTCAATGAGACAAACATGCGAGTTTCGTAGCACGTAAAACAATGGTTCTAACATAAATCAACCTATTGAATGCTGAATTATTTATCAAAAGTGGTCTAGGTGCGTGTTATTCAAACTGCGTAATCTTTGTTCCTATCGTGCCACACAATATGGTGCGCAATCTGCGAGAAAAGAGGCGAAAGATAAGTTTCCTGAGCTGTGACGTAGATTTAGGTCACAACAATTCCCGTTTCATTTGTCATGAAAAAAAAATCCGAAAGAGACTGAGGTGCCTGACTATGCAAAATTTCAAATACATCCGAAGAGAAAAAAGTCTTGGAAACGCGAATGTTTTTGCTTTGAGTTGAAATGGACTGACGTCAGATTTTTTAAGGTGATTACTTAACTAGAGAACGTAATGTATTATAGTCCGTTTCAGGCAAAATATTTCCTAATTCTTTACTTATTTTGAAATTTTTAATATGGCCTAAATCATTTTGTCACTATATTAATTTTATTATTCAAAGTTCCCTGTGCAAAGTTCAGACTATTTTGCTCTATATATTTTATAGTTTAACAGTAGTTAATTTTAAAGAGTTTCATAGCACAGCAAGGCTGTAAGAGCTTAATTTGTGTCCTGGGTGTGCACTCTCAAACCAAATTGTTGCGTCTTATTTATTTTGTGTAACGTCACTTGCTATAATTATTTCCTTTTCGTATAATTTACAAAAGTATTGAGGCTGTGCACATTGCAGAAATATTGAATTTTACTATCAAAATGGCTGACGATCCCGGAAGCTAGAGGATAACTTTTGTGCTAGGGATCAATGTAGATCTAAGTAAGTTAGGGTTACATCGATACATTGAACAAAAGAGTTTTACTATAACTTCCGGGAATCTCCGCCTTGTTTGATAGCGAGACGTGTTCTTCACTTAATGTGCACAAGATCGATAGATTTAAAGCTGTTAATCCAACTTACTGCCATTTTGTGGCTCCGCTGAATGAGACAAAAATATGCAGTTTCGTAGCATTTAAAACAATTTATCTCCACTGATCATTTTTCACGAAAAAAAAGTGCTTGAAGAGAAAATGACGTGATTGTGTAAAGTTTTAAAAACATTCGAGCATAAACTTTCACTTATTACAGAAAAACGCAGATTTTTTTTTGCTTGAACGGACAATAGTAGGCTTGATACCTTTGGTTTTCCTGCGAGAAGCGATGCTTTGCGCTTAGTAGCCTTCTTGACCTCAACTTCTGGTTTCTCCAACTCCTTTTCCTCTTCCATGTCCGCGTCTTCCTCTTCCGTTTCTTCCTCAGTCTCTTCCTCCTCAGACTCCGTCTGACTGGTGTCTGCGAAACTGTCATCTTTCGGGAATTCTTATAATAGAGTTTAAATGCATTACTTAAGCTATGGGTTATAATTTATTACCGTATACATCATAACGTGGATAGAATTTAAATGATTTTTTTTACAGTTTTAAACATTAGCATGGGGAGGAATTTCCCTTGGCCGAATTAATATAGGTTCTTTTTTTCTAGAAAGTTTTTAAGTTGTAGATTGAAGTTTTAATATTTGATAAAATCTCGTGTCAGGTTTAAATGTTAAGACGACAAGAAAATCACGCTTTTTGGTGCGCTTACTACCCCCTTAGCCTCCCACAATCCTTAAACGCCATATATAGTAAGACAATTTACTTACCCAGAAGTTGGCTGCCACAGATATATATTGGCCCGCTTCCCTCAGCCAACGTGAATGTCGTGGGGCCAACCTTCCCCGAGACTGATGCGTCCAGTTGAGTCTGAGACAATGGAAAATGTACAAAGGGGAGTAATCTGAAGAAAAGTTAATTGAAATACAGTTGTCTACCTTTTAACTCGGTGCTATTTTTAACAACTGTTAGGGTTTTTTCCCGCCGTGATATCGCAATGTTTAAAATTAAGTGTAAATATTTAGTTCTTTTGATTTGTAGGTCGCCGCGTGTTCCAGTACTTACCATGTTATTTTGGCCATAGCAGAGATGGATAATGCAACCCTTCTGAGGGTCTCCGTCACTCCCTGCCGACTCGAGCATCACCAGGTTATGTTCGTTAGGCACTGCATTTTCACCTAAGGCAGCCTGCAAGCCGAAAAAACAAGTAAGATTTTATCATTTTTAGGTAACTATAATACTTCCTGTCCCATCGATCTTGCCTACTTTGTGCGATGCAACGTTAACTTTTAGTTGAAACCACCGGTTTAAATGATTTTTGGACACATTGTTGGTAAAGTATTATCTGTCTTAAGTATTATCAGGAGATGCAAATATTTACATGATCGAAAAATAGCATATTTATTTAATATCGCGTGAACATGCATCCCTGTTGGAATCAAGACAAAAAGACAACTACCATGTAGCCATAGTTTGAGTAAGTCTTAAAAATGCATTTCATTTGAATAACTGAATTCTATGCAGTCGTTTTGGTTAAAAAATCCAAAGACTTACCGATTTGATGAACAAGGTGTATTCTATGAAGTCCTCGTCTCCTTCCTCCATATCCTCGTTGTTATTCCAAATATGCGTCCTGTTCTCAGCATTCAGTTCGATACCTAGGAATCGAGAATCGAAATGTTCGTGTCAGGATGTTTGTTTCTTAAGCTACATTATCAAACATGCGTCCTGTTGGCATTTAGTTTGATACATAAGAATCGACACATGAATCGGCACTCTTTAACAACTGCAGTTCCTCGAGACTGTCAGGTTGATGAAAAATGTCGATATAAATCATCTTCATTTCATCAGACAATGGGTTTAGAATGCTGCTGTTAAAATAGTCGATATCGATATATTTTTATCGACTTTTCCAAGTCTCGAGGGACCGCAATTGGTACTATTGAACAACTGGTCCGTCCAGACTTTGCCAAGTCGACAGCAATGTCAATATCGACTAGTTTTAAACCTACATTAAAAATCACTGGCGAAATTAAGGTATCGAAATCGATATATTTCTATCGACCTGGCAAAGTCTCGACGGACCGTAAATGTTCAAGAGTGCCTCACAATTGTTCAAGTGCCAAAAAATTGAGTCGGGATGCCATATGAGATCTTAAGTTTTTAAACAAAATAGAAGCAGCACTGCGTCGGCAGAAATATAAACCTGGTCCCTGTGAGGGCTTTTAAGAGTTGTAACGTGAAGCGAAATTCCTCTCAGTTTATTCTCGGTTATAAGCCTACTTCACCATAATCCACAAGCCTTTTCAGATCACAATATTTGTGGGCGGTCAGGCATAGCATGCAAAATAAACGGCATTTGCGGCAATTCCACTAACATTTTTTTTTCAAAACACCGGTCATGAGCTCTTGTGCGTGTAGCAGTGGAAAATTAATACCTATGCATTTGGCAACTATTTACAAACAGATTGATGACTATGGTAAGTTTTTCCAAACAGGGCCTGCTGCCCTTGCTAAGGCCTCAACTTCATGGCAAGAGAGATGATTTTTAAAAATAAGGGTCAGGTGCAGTGATATGCGTATTTTTTTACTATTACTAACATTACTGACGGAGCATAGGGTAAAACTCAATGGTGGTAACCCAGTGCGGAAATCTTATGAAGCAGGGGTTTCCACACAGGGGTGCCACCCTAGCTGAGCCTGAATTTCACAGAAACAAATTTAATTTGAGCAATGAGATGCTGTTTAATTTTGAAGAACACTGGCGAAATGAAGGGCAAGGAATGTTTTAAAATAAAATAGCGATGTCCGAGTGTGGAAATTGCCGAGGAGTCAATGCGAAAAGGTGCAGCATATAATGCACTATAAGGACAGAAACCGAGCTTGTTTTAGTATGACATGTATGTATTGTGAAAGAACCATTTAACTGAATAAATCCGCGTGGCTTTAGCTTCTGTATGAATGTGGAGTCTAAAGAAGACCGAACCGGAAATTTCAAAGCTTTAAAAAATTCGGAAATATTTATGCCTTGAGTTTTCAGAAAGCATAATTGAATATAGGCTCGACAAGGCAATTTTGACATCAAACATGTCAAACTTTTGAATTGGTTGAATTTATAACTGGGTAATTAGTAGAAAAATATTTACTTCTGGTGAGTTTCCAAACATTTTCTAGAAACTATATCTATCTGCTTGATTCGTCCAAAGTCATATCTTGCCCAAAATTTCGCATAATTAGACCTACCCATGTAAAGCCCTTATAATTATGGCAATTTTGTGCAAAACGCTTTTTTCTTTAACACCCACAAAGCCTCAATTCAATCACTCGGTTAGCCTACAACCTTTGACAATGACAAAACTCACCGTTCTTAATTTAAATGAAAGTTTCCCGTACAAAAATAACTGAAGTAAGCCTAATTTTCTCCAATTGGTTATGGGTTAATATTACAGTTTTTTATACTCACTCCAGAAATATTCCATTTCAGTGAGGCCGGCGTTGTGGCCGTGGCCGTTCGACTTGGCCGACTCATTTAACTTGCTGTTGTTGCTCTTGTCCGAGTGGCGTCGACTTCGGTTGGACATTTTGGAGCCAAGACTGTCTGTGGCGGAACTTTGAAAAAACTAGATCTAAATGTGAGCTACAGTTAGGATATAGTTCAGCAGTGCATCGGTGTGTTCAACTAATAATTCTGAACAAACCGTTTTAGTTTAGATCTACCACACGTGGCTCAGAAGACAGACGAAAGCAGACTGACTGCCTACCTAAACCTAACGTGTCCGGCACAGTTTATGACGTGTGTCGTGGTAGCGAGTTTGCCTTTATAACAACTACCTCGTGAAGTGAGTGAACTTGGGTAGAGGGTTTGAGTACTAGTTACCACGGCACATCGCTGTTACAAGAAAGGTCTAAATTATGAACCAGAGAAGTCCGCTTTGTTGCAACTGCCAAGAATCGAAACACATCAACTAGGTTTTACACGTGTCGCAATTTTTTAAAGGGCACCATCGCCGGTGGCTAATCAGCTAATCAAAGGTAAAACTTTCCTTATCTCTAATCATGCAGATAAAAAAAAACCAATCAAATAGTACTGTTATTTACAAAATGTAAATAAAATAAAATTAACATTTATATCTTTGTTGGAAGGATTTCAACAGAGGGGTGCTACTCTAGCTAACCCTAAACTTCAGGGTAACAATTTCTTTCTGATTGTGAGGAAATAAAAGATCTTGTGCAACAACATGCATCATTTTAAATTTACCAAATATTATAACGAAATGGAAGGGTACTGATGAGTAAGT
>BMAT01004704.1:51701-64141 GCA_019649035.1 Elysia marginata
ACAAAGTAAATCAAATAAAATGTTTTGTTGAAATATAATTTTGCAGGTGTTTTTTCTTGACTTAAGCCTACAAACAAACAAAGAAAATAATTTTATTCTCATTGATACCGTACTAGTCTCAATACACTCAGCTAGCATATTGATCGCACCACAAGGAAATTAATAGACAACGGTCAGAAGTCGGTTATATAAGGAGAGCGAAGTAAACTGAAAGTGAAAGGTAAAATCTATACAATCAAAACCAAACATGAAATCCAACCAATAGAGTAAAAAGAGGCAGAAATAACAAGTTTTTAAATAAATGCACAAATTTAGACAACATTTAAATCAAGCAGCAAGTCAAGTACAACATTCCATCGAAGGAGTTGAATCGGGCTTGCCATCGTATTTTAATTTTAGCCAAAACATTAGCAACCATGGTGGCCTTCCGGACAGATCTGAAAATTTGATGAAAATTCTACTGCTTTCCTGTCTCTGCCACCACTTCTCTTATCCCTGATCCGGAGGTAGCAACATGCTTGAGATCCTTATGGCGGCAAATCGTAAACATCCTGAAATTATAATACATGTAATATTGCCTCTTCGTAGTTGAACTGCAAATTTATCGGGATAAGCATCTATCCTTTTAGACATAAAGGATTCTCTTTCTTCTTTGTTCATGACATTCCTATCTCTCTTCTGATAAGTCATCTGCGGTATAAATAATTTATAATAATTTTTGTCTCTATTTCCTTGTTTATTGACCAGCATTTGCATGCATAAAAGTGCCAGCTATTGGTCTTTGTTATGTTTCTGTTTGTACCTGGTATTTGACCTGGTTTTTCTAAACATTATCATCTTCAACCATTGCTAATTTTGGTATTCTTTCTCATACCCGGTAAATCGCTTATACGTCTACCACATGGTAGCCCAGGTGTTTGTTGTTTCTATCTTGTTTGATGTGTTTTCTCTGTAGTCAACATGTTGGCACATGGGAATTGAGACAACCAAGCACCCATTCTCCCTTATACTCAGAGATAACGCCTTTGTGAACAGTACCAGTCTTATCATCAGCATTACTCAGAATTTAAAGTATGTATTTTTAATGTATTTCTTAAATCGAATTGGAATACCGTACATGCCGGTTGTGTTTTTTTTTTGTTTCATTGTAAATATAGAAAAGATTAGTTCTGTCTCACTCCTCTTTTGATATGTATTTGAAATCGATATTCTCTTCCATTGTTGTCTTACAGCTGCAGTTAATAGATATCTGCATAGATTTCTAAAAACTCTCATTGATTCTTTACAACCAATGTGAAGTGTTCCAAGTAGGTCTACCGGGACATGTAATTAAATTTTCTTGTGTGTAATTTCATCAAAAGTTTCTGAGTTATCAATGAAACAGAGACGAAGATATTTTGTTGCTTAGCCCCTACATCTTTCCATGAACATTGATTATGAACGTCTTGTCCCTTTGCCAGACATGAACCAAAAGAAAAATCGTTTTTCCGGAATTGCCGGTCACTCATGCACATTTTCGGAAGGCCTCTAAAATTCTAACGGGTGTTTTGAAAATATTTTGCTATGAAGTTCACATTCAGGTGCCGCTAATGATTTAGGCACACAGCTACAAAACCGACGTAAGCAAAATCTAAAGCACACCACTACCAGTTTGTCACAGACCCAGTTTGTTACAGACTCAGTTTGTCACACTGTCAGGCCCACCCCGACTTTACTGGTCCAAATGTGCCCTGCATGATGGAAGTTTTCCCTGACATTCTTAAAAAGAGTAAATGAATAATTGTTTGTATGAATAGAATTTTATTTCTAAAAATGTTCTGAACAAAACAACCTTTATTACAGTGTAATTTGCCTAGTTTGATTTGCATAAAAAGAATAAAGACTGAACAACACCAGCTAAATTAACATTTTAAATGAACTATCTGTACACCAGCAAGTTTAAGGTGGAAAAAATGAAATCTTAATCTATAGCTACAGTATCAAAGTGCTGTAATTTTATCAAACGTTAAAACGATTTTCTTCGTGGGTCTTTATTCAAGACATAAATTATACAGATATCAACATAGTTTGTAGGAAAAAACATGTTCATTGCAACTGGGAGTAAGGAGAAAAAGTAAATTGAAGCGCCCCCCCCTTTTTCTTGCTTTAAAGTGCACACGAAACCAAAATTGTGTTTTTAAATGCCTTATTAAAAAAAAAAGTATATAAAATAACAATGTTCAATACCCGATTTAAACCTATGTTCACTTTAGGCCTGCAAACGTTTATAACAAAACAAAAAAACCAACGCATTAAACATTTTCTAAGACCATTTTTTTAATAGGCAGAACGAGGACGATAGATTGACAACACCAAAGAACCAACGTACAAGACCCAGTCCTCTTGGCTTCTGACAAAATTGGCCTGTGACAAACTGGACCCTTCAAATGATAAACTGTGACAAACTGGGCCTGTGACAAAATGAATCCTACGAATGATAAAGTATGATAAGCTGGGCTTGTGACAAACTGGACCAGCCCAGTGCAATTTAGTTTGTCCGTCTAAACCCTTTGTCTATCTGGAAAGAAAAAAAATCCACGTAGGTCTATACAATTTTTTAATTTAGTTTACGTTTGTAAAAGCACCATTTGCCACCGTATACCAAGAGCTCTAGGCGCATACAACTTTTAAGATAAACGTATTAAAAAGTAAAGTTTTTATTTGGCTGAAAAAAAAACAACAACAAAAAACAAAAACAGAACATTATGTTAAAATAAATAGAGTTACACAGTTACCATCGATAATTTGAAATGAAATAAAATTAAATTCTACTCGCAGATATCTAAGAAATATCAAGTCTTGTATGTATAAAAATTAAAATGTAATTGTAAAATGTAGAAATACATAGAATAGAAACATTCAGTGAAATAAACTACAACATTTTTTAACGAATCTATATAATAAATGTGAAATAGAATTGCAAACTGAAGGAATAGAAAGTATTTTGTAATCCTTAATTTTATCTTCGTATGTAGATTTTAGTACTTCACCCCAATTTTACCCTTTAAATTCATTAAATTTAAGAACATTAATTCTGCGAATGCACGGCCCACTTTTCAGAGGTTCTTGACCGACGGTGCAGTCAAGCACAATCATCATCGGCACAGTCAGTCTAGGAGACGCCTTTAGTTCAAGGCAAAGAGTTCCCAAAGTTTTTCTGACATTCCTCTCACTCTGTTTCCAAATCATGTTTAGCCTAGGCCTAGACCAAAATGGCGTAAACCCTAATCTAATACACGAAAAATTAAGCTCCGCCTAGTTGGAGTTATTTATAACCGTAGCCTGCAACACCCACATCTTGTAATGGATTGATCCAAACCACCATTTTGCAAGTGGTTTCGCCTTTGACGTCAATCGGGGCTAGCAGCTGACACAGAACGGCACGTAGGCTACGCCAGCTCTCTCTCACTGTCTACAGAAGACCAGATTGGATTGTACATTCACACCACAATAATAACCTAAGCTTAAAAAATATATCACTGGGGATTCGCTTTTGGGGTAGAAAAAGTTCCTTTTTATCTTTTGCACAGATGTATGGACAAATAATAATAAGGACTGAGATGTGAATAAAAAGATACTTAGAGAAAACTATTTTGACCTTTCAACGTTGGCATCCACAAGAGAGGGATTGGCACACACGGTCTACACCAAGGCTTAATTCTGAGGCTTCAGCCGAGACTATGTTCAGTCTTATTGTGCTATGCTTTAGGATTACTTTCTATTAGTGTAAGCATAGACTGGTCGACTAGCCACATCGCAAAAGCTCACTAGCCTAGACCTACGAGTATCATTGTCGTTCAGTCTATGCTTTTCGTGTTGGACTGTTGGCCATGACTACGCGCCCTCAGTGTTACGGGCGTTATGTCTGTTGAATGTTTCTGTTTCTAAAATCTAGATAATAGTTGTGAAGTAAATAGTGGTGTGATTCAGTGAATTTTATGCTTCTCGGCGACTATAGCCTGGTGGATAGGAACCTATCTAGATTCTAGTTTTCCTTGATCCTAACTCCTTGTCTTCATCATTCATGAGTCGCGAACCAAGGTCCATCAGCTGTTATATTATGGAAGGCGAAGGTGAAGAAAAGTCATTGCCGCGCCAACGACAACAGCAACCCAAAATCCTCATTATTGGGGCAGGAATAGCTGGTTTAGCAGCTGGAAAGTATTTGGAACTTGAAGGATTTACAGACTATACAATCCTTGAAGCTTCTGATCGCATTGGAGGTAGAATATGGAGTGTTCCAGTTGGTAAGTTGATATCTCATATAAGACAAGATGTGAATCCCTTAATGAGTTAATCTATTTCTTGGACGTGAATATTTTAGTTTAGATCTAGATCTAGATTAAATTTACCTTTCAAGTCTTAGGCCTAATAGGGGCGTAGAATCTACAGATCGAGCTAGATTAGATCCAGATTTCTAGATCTAGCCCATATGATTATGATTAAGAGCTTTAATACTTTAGTAACACTAGATCTAGATTCTAGATCTAAATCAAAACCCCTAGTATTAACCATTTTTGCCACCCATACAAATTAGGCCTATAACTTAAGAGCAAGACTTTTAAGAGTCGAACTGTAAGAGAAACTAGAAATTTTTCAGGGTTGATCTGGCTCTGAGCCTGTAAACTAGATTTCTAGATATAAGTTTATGGTTTTGTCATTATAATCCAGTTCACAAAGGGGTGCCACCCTAAATGGGTGGATTTTCGCACTGGGGTGCCACTAGAAATTTCCCTTCTTTACCCTTCTTTTCGTCAGTAGTGTTGTAATAAAAAAATAAAAGGGAAAGACTTCCATACCGACGCGCCAGTAAAAGTAACGAAATGAAGGAAGTCTGTTTACAAAATGGCGTCACATATACACTAAAGTCTTGCGTTGTCCCGAGTGGTGAAAGAAAATTCCATTTATATAAAAATACAACGCACTAAACCAATGTCCAGTGAATATTCATCCATTAACATTGGATTAGTCATATTGTAGCAGGTAAGAAGTTTATCTAGTGCTTTAAATTAATTTCAAAGCGGCGCGTCGGTATGGAAGTGATTCCAATAAAAGTATCTCATTGACCAGGACTTTATAATTTCTAAAAAATCAAACTGAATTTGTTAACACGAAATTAAAGATTTAGCTAGGGTGACACCCCTCAGGGGACATCCTAATATCCTTCCAATTAGGCCCTACCCTTCATTTTATCAGTGTTTGTTGTAATATTAAACGTAAGTAATGCATATCACTGCGGAACCTTTTATTTCTAAAAATCAAAACTATAATTTGTCATGAAGTTTGCCTAACTAAGGTGGCACTTTGATGTGGAAATCCTGTAGTTAATTAATATTAATACTAGGCCTATAGTGCAAATTTAAACAAATTAAAGGGAAGACAAACTGGATCATCACAGAAAAACCAAATTAGGTAGCATAGAGATGAAGCAAAATAACAAAAGCAGTTTCAATATCATGTCCCTCATGATATCATGGTATCAAATTCTTATATTTTTTTTTTTTAGAAATAAAGGACCCTGAGCAATGAAATGTAGGCCTATTTTTAAAAAATTATAAACATTACTGATAAAAGGAAGGGTAATAAAGAGTAGGGGTGAGCAGTCACTTAAGTGGCGCAATCGGTAGGGCGGTTGACCGCTATCTGAGACGTCCCGGGTTCGATCCCCTGTCTGGGCTAAATTTTATTTGCTCCCCTGTGCCCACCCAGCACTTGATGAGTAGCTAGGTCTCTTAAGACTCGGCGAAAGTAAAGGCGGCGAGGAAAGCAATGGCAAACTACCTCACTATGCAGTGTGCCTAGAAAAACAAGGACCCTGCTCCTTGTTCCCCTACGCTCATGTCGAGCATGGGACTACCTTTACCTTTAATAAAGAGTAATTTTTAATAACAATCTATGGTAGAACCCCATTGTGGAAATCCTGCCAATAATTTGAAAATTATGTGATCAAATACTATGGTAGGCCTCCTGTATTATTATATTAGTGTTAGTTTTTTTAACTGTAGTACATTTTTTTTCTCTTTTTGTTTTCAAAATTCAAATTGCAAATAATACAATGGCCACATTAAAATTAAAATGCTAGTGCTTTTACTAAAGTCTGCCAGAGTTGTGAATACCGGTACATGTCATTCTGATTTTTTAGTCCTGAATACTGATTTTTTTGGCTTAATCATATTTTTTACTGATTTTCCATTTTGAAGAGTAGAAGGTCATTTGCACTTGTTGTGAGACATTTACATTACAGTGGAAACTTGAATGCGAATCCCAAGGGAATGGACCAAAAAACTTCAAATTAAGAGGATTTGAATTATACATGACAAGGGATCAGTTTATTTTCAATATTTTTTTGCTTGAAGACATTTTTCTTCTGTATCACAGTACTGTTTTAGCATCCTTCACCGTCACACTCTTTTTAAGCTATAAAAAACCCACAAACCTATAAATAGTTTTTATAAGCTATAGGCCTATAAAACACATCTGTGTGGTTTAAGGAGGGTAACTTTGCAAAGTGAGTGTTTTTATCACTAGCCTAACACTACAGCAACAATAATAAAAAACTGCTATGGAGCAAAATGAAAACTACAGGCTTCACTATAAATTTTGATTTCAGAGAACTTAACTTTACTAACTTACTTTGAATTATGAGTTGAAATCTAACAAAGCGAAAGATTGAAAGAGAAGTTAATCTCACAGGTACTCCTAGAAAATTTCAAGTTCACGAGAAATCTGAAATTCAGGCATCAATTATGGAGGTTTTCATGATTTGAAAATAAAGGATAGTTTCAGGGCTAAATGATTAAGTGTTTAAATTTTCGTGTATAATATAATAATTAACTCTAGTTTGGTTCTAAAACCTTTTGTTCTCTTTTGTATGATAGTTATTAATTTTAATTTAAAACATAAAATCAGTGAGTAACTTCAGAAATTTTTAAAAACTTTTTAGTCTCTTATAATAACTTCTTCTCTCCCAGTTCCAGCAAAAAAAAAAAAATTAGCATTCATTGATTCAAAGTCAAAAGATGTTTTTGACAGTGAAAGAAATGGAATTTGGCTACTCTCAAGCACTGCCCCACTAGTGATCGAATTGAAGGAACATTTTTTCTATTTTCTTAATCAATGGGGCAACAACTTCAGTGTACTGGAATATTATATGTCTCGCATTCTGCCCAATGAGTCGTAAGTCGAAAGGCTTAGTTTGGAGATTCTAAAGTTTAATTGGGTGTTCACAAGTCAAAATTTTATTATTTCAGACATTGACACCAAAACCATTTTTCAACAGTTTTCACACCTGATTGATGTTCAAATTTCATTTTTTAGGTGTTTAATTTTAGTTGGTATGGTTGCTAAGGCCTCAAAACCTTTCTACCAGTCGTCTAAAGTTTAAATGCTGTTTTTTCCCCTTTCTGAAATTTCACAAGTCGTTGCCCTGCTGTCTTCAAATGGCTGTAACTTCATACAGAAGCATGATAGAGCTTTTCTGTTTGTTGTATTTGACAGTAGAGGAATTATCTTTTCTGTGACACCAATATCTGGCTACCTTCCAATTCCGACTTAAGACTCATTTGGACTGGTTGCAAGACATATATCACAATCATCAATAAGTTGAGGTTTATTCATTTTTCAAGTTTAATTCTAGATCCATGGCACTATTGACTACAGTTTTATTATTCTTTTTTATAAACAATAATTTTAATCAAGTTCAGAACTAACATCTCTGTATGACTATGAGACTAACATTAAAAGAATTGTTTGGCAGTGTAATTTTACTTAATCAAGTGGCGTGCAAAATAAAGCCAAAATGTTTCATATAGACAAAATTTTTACTTGTAAAATTTTTAACTTGATGTAGCTTTTTAAAAACAAGTGAATACTAAATTTTTAAACGGAACTTTTGCATGATTTAGCAACTGTAACTATTTGCAACGTAAGATTGAAATTACCACTGTTAGAACTTAACGTCGAAATAAGACTGACAAAATGTCGTAAATTACATGTTGTTGGTTTTGATGGGGGACAAAGTATTTTCAGAAATAATTTAGAAACTAACAATATTGTCATTAATGATGTGATGTTATGTTATGACTTTCTTAAATTGCACCACAATGCTTTGTGAAGTTTGTCAGAAATTTTAAGTGAATTGATGCAGAAATGTAGAAACAGCCACTCTCAAAATCTGTCGATTGTGATGCATGACACTTTTTTGTCCTGCATCACAACGGACAGATTTTCAATTATATTTTTCCTTTGTTTCTTTTAAATCATAGTCTTTTTGGATAAAATTTTCAACACTGCTAAATGATGTAGCATGAAAGGGATACAAGACAAGAGCATTTTTTATGACAGCCTCATTTTCTTTGCCAGATTCCTTAAAATACTTTGTCCACCATCACAACCGACAGAATTGCGACCCTTTGTCACAGCCTCAAATAGTAAACATGAGACTGTACTGTACTAAAACAGTAAAAGATACTTTCATGAGCACTAATCACAACTTTCACTTTTTTTAATCAAAATGTGGCAGTGTGCAATTATGCAATATTAATATTATATTACTAATACCAGTAACGATAGTTTACAATGTTTTCAGCTTACTTAATCTTTTACGCAACATTTTGTGACAAAGTAATTGAATGTTATTTGCATTTGGTTTGTAAAAATTATTTTACAGCTGAAATCTGACATGATGTCACATTGACATCCTGTTGTCACATATTGTAACAGGCTCATATCTAAAACTATCACACTTAATTATACATATTTTGCAATCTGCAAAAGTAGTAAGTAAAATAACAAAGTAATATTAGATCTTATAAATTTTGACAAAAGCATCATTTCAAGTTCTCAACTGAAACCAGTTTTTGCTCAATGTTTATTGTTTAAAGTTTAAAATTTTACTGGTGTAAATATTTTAAGTTTATCATGGCTAAACTGAAAAATTATGAAACTAAGAAATTTTGGTTTTGTCAAAGGAGGCAATAGCATCAGAATCCAGAAATTAAAAAAAAAAAACTTGGGGGAGGGGGGGTGGGGGTTCTGAAGGTTCTTTTTTTTCTTTTTAACTTAAAGATCTTTAACCAAGCATATCAAATTTAGCTCCCTTCAAACCTAGGACACAAGATAAAATTTTCATTTTTATTGCATGGTTGATATGGTAACAAGGCCATATTGGATTTTGCACCCCTAAAATGACTGAATTTCAAAATCTATCTTGTCCTTCATTTTTCAACTGAATGACTTCAAACTTCAGAAATATATATATCTATATCTCTATCTCTAAAAGATAATAGAGGGATTTTTTTAAGTACTCACCCCTTTTATGTACATGAATTTTTTAAATCTACATGTCTCAAATTTCTCAAAAACAAAAATATTTAGAAACGAAAGACTCTAGTATTTTATAGCTTGCATTGAGCACAAACTTTATGCAAAGTTTCAAAGCCATCGGTTAGTAAACCTAGGAGGAGATAGATATATTTATTTTGAAAAAATCGCATTTGAAAGTAAAAAAAAAATAAAAATTCATATATTTCTGAAAATATTTGTAAACCATGCTGCAATATGCAATGGCTCTGATTTGTATCCTGGCTTTTCCCCCCTTAATTACTGCCATTTATCTAGACTTAGCAACTCTATTTTCCATTTCAGGCTTTGTTTTGATGTAGTAAGCTTACTTCCAATAGCCTATTCTGAATCTTACCTGTCCCAGGCTTACCCCTCTAACGCTTCTCAACTCCCTAATCTTGGGCTGATTGCAAGTTTATAAAGCAACGAGATGTTATACACTTTATTGGACATGATTTCTTTCCTTTTGGGCAAATTAACAAATGTAAAAAAAAAGGCCTCATCAATTATTATCATCTAAAAATAGCACACAGTGACTGTCTGCATCATGAGTGAGTAGGCTTAAAAAACACAAATGAGTGAATCGATTATTTTGACCTTATACCCCCTTGTCAGGACACGCTGCCCTTCAGCCAAGGCTTTGTCAATCTGGTTTAGATATTTATATATTATTAATTATATATATTTCTTTCTTTTTTTTTTTTTTTTGGTGACTTTAGAATCATCTTTGTTTTGCCTGAAATCACGGTTTTATAGAACACCATCTAACAACTAAGATGAACATGTTTAATCTAGAAAAATTTATGGAAAGAGGTTTCTTTGAACAAGAAAGGTACAATTTTAGTTGTCTACTCTCAAAAATGAATTTATACAGACGATTCTGTATATGAATGATATTTATGAAATTGAAAATTAAAAAAAAAAATCAAATTCTAAGTTGTACTGAAGAGTTCTTGTCGAAGAAAACTGATCTGAAACCCCCGTGGCACTTTTAAAAAAATTGTTTTAAAAAAGTTCTAAGCTATATTACTTTATCAATCTCATTAGTGATCACTTTTCTGAGCACGTATAACTAACCACGGAATTTTTTGTGTTTCTTCCAGATGACAAAGGCCACAAGGCAGAGATGGGAGCCAATTGGATTCATGGCATTAAGAGCAACCCTATCTACAAAATCGCTGATGAAAACAATCTTCTCACAGAGCGAGAGCTTCACTTGAACAGTAAAAATATATACAAATCAGAAGCTGGAGAGATTATTCATGAAGGCTATGTGAAAAAAGTAGACTTTGCCTATGGTATTATGTTAAGTTCCTGTGAGGATTACTTCTTATCGCACATACCTGTGAATGAGGAAGAAAGTGTTGGCACAGAGCTCGACAGGTTGATAGACCAGAAACTTGTGAATACAGCTGGAGAAGAGCGAAATTGCTTAGAGCTGGTCTATCACCAGCGGAAGCTTCTAGAATGCTGCATTAGTGGTTGTGACAGCTTGTATGATGTGTCTCTTTCTCAATTTGGATCTTATAAAGAACTTCCTGGGCGCCATTTGGAGATTCCGCGTGGCTTCAATGCTATCTTGGATATTGTACGTGATGGGATATCAGATGACAAAATTAAATTGAACACAGAAGTGCGTTGCATCCATCATGGTGACCATGTGGATATTCCTGGAGGATCTGAGTGTCCGCCTGACATGATCTGTGTGCAGTGTGAAAATGGTGAACTACTATTTGCCGACCATGTGATAGTGACAGTGTCTTTAGGTGTTCTCAAAGCTGCCTGTGATAGGATGTTCTCCCCACCTCTGTGTGACAAAAAGCTTGAGGCTATCCACCATCTAGGCTTTGGAGTTGTAGACAAAGTCATTCTAGTGTTTGATGGACCCGTCCTTGAGCCCCCTATAAAACGCTTGCACTTGGCTTGGGATCCTAACATCCACACAGCAGATAACCTGCGAGAGCGTTGGTTTCGTAAAATTTATTCCCTTGAAGTGGCTCATGACAATGTGCTTGTTGGTAAGCTGATTTTTTAGATTCAAATCAAATAATGTCTGCAATGTAATGTGTAAATCCCAGAATGAAAAAAAATTCCTTATTTTGGATTTCAGCTAAAATTTTTTTCTCAATGTCATTGTTGCTCAGCATCTACTGTGATCTAGTCACTGATCTATGTGTCATTAAAATTTAATAGGGTGTAATACATTAGGTAAACAACAATGCTAGATTGATACCCTATCTAATGCATGATCAGAACAGTAACACAGTTCAGACATAGTTACTATAGTATAATGAGAAAAATTTCAAATGCTCCTTATCAGCATATAATTATGAATTCATAATTGTGGCGTCCTCAGTTTGTTTTTTCTTTTTACATGAAATTAACAGGATGATTATAGATCTAATGTCAGATTTCTATACATTTGTGTTTTCTTGCTTTAGAGATTAAATAAAATATCCTCACAAATCTTCAGGGATGGAACTTTCCCTATGTTTACAGGAATTCTAATCTTTTTGGCAGTGTCCTTTATCCGAAAAACTAAAGCAAGAAAATGAAAAAACTAAAGCAAGAAAATGACTGAACTATTAAAAAAAAATCGTCGTAATTGAAAGATTGAAAAACGATCAAACACTTCTTTTGGGTCGTCCAGCAGTGTAGGTACTAGTAATAGTACAGAGTTGTGTTTAGGCTTCTTAAGACCTTCATCTAGATCAAAGATTTTATTGGGGCAGCTCTTAGTTATCAGTGCTTAGCGTAGCACAATATACTTTATACGGCCAAAGTTTTCCTGCTTTTTGAGCATATAACTAGGCGCGTGCATCTCTGAATCTACTGCCTTTTTTAACCAAGTCTTTAGTTTAAAGTATTCACTGTTCCCTCTTTTCTTGCCTGCCTATCCTGCATGTGTATTTCTTCAATTCTTGCAGTCATGATTTAGACAGAAAATCCAGAACTTTTTAAAGAGGAGTCTTAAAATGGCTGATGTTTTGAACTCGTAGAAATAATTAAATTAACGCCAAGTAATAAGAGAGCAGATTTCTCAGCAACCAAAATTAATA
>BMAT01004707.1:6233-22297 GCA_019649035.1 Elysia marginata
TACATAGACAGACAAACAGGAAAAAATGAGAAGTTTTTCTACATTTCTCTAGGTTAAACTTCAACAATGCAGTACTGAGTTTTGGAAAACTCTTCAATTTCTCCTAAGTAATATTATGAGAGCTGAATTAAAAGCCAAACATTACCCTTTTCAATTCAATTAATGCTGGCCGAATTTGAAAAAAACATTCACCACAGGTAAAAGCTAATCAATCAAAGATTAAAAACTTGGAGTTAATTACAACAGCACCAAGAAAGTCTAGCTCTTCACTCATACCCAAGTATGCGTTGGTTACAGTTTATCTTCTGTCATTGGATGCTTCATTATCCAAGCAAGTTAAAAAATTTCAAATACCAGATTGCTGCTCCTGCAGCAACAATAAACATTTTCATTACATAAATTTAAGGCATAAAAACAATTCAACGCTTATGAAACAAAAACGAAATTCAACATTACCCAAAGCTTCTCCACACCTAGAGTTTCCAAAGCCACATAGGCCCTCATTACATTTATATGAAGAAAAAAAAACAGTAACATAATATTAAAACATATTATCACACTTAAAAACATTTATACTTGTAAATCAGACGGTCTCACTCACTGATTTTACAATCACAGGTCAATTATTATGCATAATTTGTAGCTGTAAATACATGACACAGATTTTCTCATATTAGTCACAAGCAAAGCTGATGAGTATAATCTACTCTGCTCTAGTGGACATCACCAATGACATCAATTCAGGGAAAATATCGAATTACGTAAAAGCGCTTTTCTTATATGTGACACTAAAAAGTCGACTTAAGTCTTAATAACCCCTTTGTGACCTAGGTTTTGCCAATTAACATGACGTGGCAGTTTTTGTGTTAAAGAGTGGGATTATTTTTATGCTTTTAACGCCACTGAACTCTAATTATAATGTCGGATTCCGAATAACTCTGCGTTAAATGCTCATCTTACGCAGTGCAAAATACAAAGCACATTGTACAACCAAGTGTCTTGGGGAATGACAAAAGCCGCTCATTTGAGGACAAACAACTTACGCTGCGCCTTCATCTGGCCATGACAAATATGATGTACAACATACATTATAGGTCATGAAGGGGTTAACAGAAAATCAACTTTGACAAAGATGACAGTGGTTGTCATTCAGTTCTTGCTTGTTGCATTTTGAATTCATGAAAAAAAAATTTTTTTCCCCTCCTTTTTTTTCCATTTTGTTTTCTTAAAATATTTTGTTAAAGATGGCCTGACCTGAAGATATTAATGTCCTACTAACTTCTTTTAGAGAAAACTGAAAAGGAATTGTGCTGACGTCTGGCAACAGGTGAATCTAATACTACCCGGGTAATAGTAATAATATAATTGTATCCTCAAAACTGAATTTTCTTTTAAATTTAAAAAAAAAATGGTCTTAGCCAAAAAGAAACCTGGCATACTTTGTTTAACAAAGTTTATTTTTCCATATCTCTCTTCATAAGTCTTTAAATATTAGATCTGAAAATGCTAATACAATATTATAATATTATAAATAAAGAAAGGAAATTTATGGTAATTTTACAATGAGAAAACTGGAATGCAATCCCTGCAATTATAGAGTCTCAAATTTGTACTTTTTTTTACACTGAGTAAAAATCTTTATGAAAATGCAATTGAAAATTTTGTGGTGATTTGTCATGGTGATCTTCAAATTGAGACAATTGTTCTTTAAAGCTTCATCTGGATTATTGAACAAAAACAACAAAAAAGCTTCAACAGGATAACCAATACAATTTCACATTCAAGCACACAGAGTAACTGATGGCAGCATTGTAGAATAATTTAATCACAAATCACACAATCATAAGAAATTGCAAATCACACAATTATAGGAAATTGAGGAAAAAGGAGGAGGGGTAAAACCATATTGGAAGTTCAAACAGAACCAAAGTTATAAAAAATATCACGTACATCCGATTACTTTTGTTCCAGGCAAACCAGTATATTAAATCTAACAATTTTTGGTCGCATCACTGACGCTTCAAACAGGAACTCTGTAGGATGAAGGACACTGAAAGATACCCACTCATATACAGTAGTATCTCGTTAAACGCTTGTCAGATAAATACACGCGTACGGTTTAACTAATGCCAAATCGCGATGACCGATTTTGTTCTATATGATCAGTATACCTTAAAAACATGCAACATCGTCTAAAAGCATGTATGGTTTATGAAATCCGTAAAAATTAGAGTATCAGGCAACCACTGAGATGCATGGAAAAAAACAGAATCACTTTCAGAGATTCTCGTCTTCCTTTGTTGTCACCACTACAATGCTAAATTTACATGGGTTGGGAAGGCTTGGGGGCAGTGGCGTGAAGAGAGAGGCATGGATGGTAAAAGGTGGACAAAGGCATGTCGCGCAGGGATGGTTTGTGTAGACCTCAGAGCACAACAAGCGATATGATCATGATGCAGCGTGTACTTCGCCCACACCACACTGACCAAGTGACAGGTAAACTATTGTATGCTAGCTCTTGTAGCGTTCAGCTCGACCACGCCTCCCCCTTCCCCGTTTATTCCCCCTTTCGTCAACAAACGGTTGGATGGTTGCAGTGCGATAATAGCTAAGCCAAATCAGCTCACATACAGGTGATAAACCACTAGGTTACAAGACATACATGTCTTGATGTTGTTGTCTATACCTTGTCAATTTGTGTGGGCCAGGGAAACAATTTGGTTTTTATTCTCTCGTTTTAATCTAAAGGGAAGATACCACATCTAGTAATTTTTACCACTTTTTATAAATGCACACATTTCCTAAACGCACACCATTCGAGCTTCCCAAGTGCCGTACATTTAACCAGATACTGCTTTACTTGGTCACTGATATGCCATATTCTGCCATTAGGCTGGGCATTTTGGAAAATTTGACATCTCTTTTTCTTTGTTTACTACGTTGCTTCAAGTAACCATACAGTAAGCCTACTGTTTAGCATTTTGGTACATGTACTAAAATAAATAACATGATTCTCAGATTATTGAAAAAAAAATTACAAAAACTGGGAAATAAACCCTTTGAAGTTTGGTAGTTGCCAAGCAGTAAAAAATCAGTATTTTGTGATAAAAGTCAGAAAATTAGCATTTTCTTCTTTTTTGGCCAAAAAACTCAGTACCTTACTGAATAAATGTATATGAATTGCAGGTCTGTACATGTGCTGATGTAGCTGCTTGCTGAAGGAGTAAGATACTATGGTTTAGCAATGATTTTGGTTTTCTTTTTTTTTCAAGATTAATAACTTAATTGTTTTTAAAATTCTCCTGGAACCCTGGAAAAAAAAAAGAAAAGGGTGGGAGGAAATAATCTTATATCAATAAAGCTCTAGAAGAAAAAGCCTGTAAAACCTTTTCAACTTTGCTTTCACCATATCAGTTTTGCAGTTGTAAAACCATAATGCCCTCTACCACTCTCTTTGCCTTTTCATGTATTTTTATGGGGAGTTTGCTAACGTTAATTCAGCACATCACAAATTTTTCATACAGAGTGCGATATTAAACATGCCATTAAAAAAGTATTTGTTGAGATGAAGCGAACATACTGTTGAGCACATAATTCATGAAGCAAAACATTTGTAATGTAGGCCTACATGTGAATTTTTTTTTAAATGTAGGCCTACATGTGAATTTTTAAGAAAAAATGTTTTTCTTATTCAATGTTAGTGTCTAGCCAGCTTGAATCTTCATAGAACACAAAATCAACCATTTTAAATAAAAATAAACAAACATACCACAAAAAATGATGAAGAGTATTCATGGTACATATAAACGGATAATTTTTTTCAAAATGATCCTTCTTAATGGCTTTAAAATTGTTCACTCCTCAGCAGTTTTACAAATTTAAATAGAAAAGATATTCATAATCATTGCCAGTATTATATATATAAATGTCACAAGCTTCTAAATTGCTCATATAAATGATCAAAGTATTCAACATCTAAAAACAAAATTATCATCCTTAAAAAAAAAAAAAGGCAAAAAGCTAAGATTTGCATTACTCACGAGTGAATCCTTTTTCTTGTATCAAATTGTTTGCTGCATATAAAGTTTCTTCATTATTGCCAATCTCTCCTTATAATGTAAACATTTCTACCTGCAATTTTTATTTCTTCAGGATCTTTTCTTTTTACTTTCCTTGCGTATCTCTTACTTCTGCCATTATCAAAGCGCAGGTAGAATACATTTAGAGCTGAAAACAATTGAGGAGTAATCGATTCCATTACATTGGCAACAAGTTCTCGTCACGCACTACAGGGAGATCATCTGTCTGGTCCAGTTGATCATCGCCTATGCCACGAAATCCTCCTCCTCTGCGGTGCTCTCTGGTGCGGCACAAAAAGTCACAACCATCCTGAAAGCCAGAATTTAAGGGAGGGGGGGGTGTTAAGCTTATGTTTAACAATTCTAAGTTTAATATACATTCTGCAACTTGATATACATATATGAAACTCATAAGTGATGACTTTTGAATATCTTATTTTATGTCAATTCAATATCAGAGGCATAAGCTTGCCTTCATTGTAGGTAGTCAGTAAGATAAAACAAAATTAAATTTTCGAAAGTAGAAGTTGTTAAAATTGGAATAAAACTTTTTCTTCTAATGCTCTTTAAACAAGCGAAAATTCTTACAGCCTGCAAGTTTCCAAAATCCTTCCAAAACTCGTAGTTTGGTATTTGCTCTATGCCCTTTGCTCCAAGAACAAAACGGGAGTACAGAAAGCCCACAAAGAGGTATACAGATGCCACTGAAAAAAAGCTTTGGACAAAAAAAAAAAAACATCATTAAACAACTTATTTGTTGTGGTTTAACTTATTGAGAAAAAAAAAAAGAAAAAAAAAGAAAAAACAAAACAGTTCTTTTTCCAAAAGTGACGTAGCAGATATCATAAAACTTTTGGGGAGTTTTTTATTTCGTTTTCACAGATCTAACAACCCCTGGAACCCCTATCCAATTGGCTCCAACATTATATTTACAGAACCTCAATATCAGGAAAAAAGCAATATAATTCACCATGTCAGACTCGCAGAAAGTTATATATTTAACAAATTTGCATCCCTGCAACATCACCTTCATAAATATTTAGGTCGACAGGGAATGTCAAAGTTAAAGGTAAGCTGGCATCTAAAGCCATAACATTTGAAGACAGTTGAAAAAAAAACAACACAAAATATTTTTCTTGATAATAATGACTCAAGAAAGTAAAATTTTAATCGCACATCTTACTATGTAAACATTACCATAGGATCAAAGCTTCAAAAAAAATTTTTACTGTTAAAGAAAACTTTCAAAATCACTTTGCAATAAAACCAAACAATTACTATCACTTCTAGTTTTAGAGAAAAGTATGATATTCCTATTCCACCCGCACCTCCTTGTCTTATCCAGACCAAAAACTTTAAAGCTAGAACTCTTTTGGGCTAATGTTCCGACTCTAAACGGCGTGTTTCAACTCACACAATGAGAAGGATTGAGCCTACACTGAGGCCACCACTTGAAGGTACTGCACAAACCGCTTTGTGTCGCATCTCAAACAGGTAGTAACAGTGAGATTCTTTCTGGTTTTCCTCTTCTATAAAAACCATTCTGGCATCAGACTGCAACAAAAAAGAAATGATAGAAAACCAGCATCTACTATTTGAGATATAAGATGATGTAAACTTTATCCATCCAGGACCGAAACTTACATTGGATAAACCACTACATAAGACAACAGCATAATACAGATTCAAAACATTAAAAAAAAAAACATACTAAAGATAGAAGAGCTCCATATCAAACGCCAAAAATGTTACTATCTTAAGGTTGGAGGTATAACTGAAGAATAAAGCTATTATTTTTACCCGTGCATCCAACAAAAAACTTACAACTCTTTTTGCCATACCCACTCCAATCGATTCAAGAATAAGTTAATTAAATAAGCTTTAAAAAAAACATACAATTTCCAAAAATAAACAACTTTTCTATGTTTTGTGAATGCTTTGGTGTCTCCTTCAGGCTCATTTAACCTAACTCCAGTCTACATCTACACCTAGTCAGACAGTTTTGGTGCATCCAAAACAGGACTGCCAATTTAAAGAAAAAAAATTGGGGGGACTAAGAATACATGCATTATTCTATAGGACAGCTTAAATATATCTATACAGCTTTTCCAGTAGTTTGAAGATATTTATGTCGATGAAGCCAACAACTACAAGATTGGAAGTCTCACTAACTTGCAATAGTTAGCATTATCCAGCTTTATATTTGACAGTGGGAGTGTCAATGACACCAAGTGACCATTTTATTGTATAGCTAGTCTTCTAAGGCAGACAGCTTGCATTTATTTAGAGATAATTGTCTTTTCGTTTTCCACAATTAATTCATTTGCTTCCTAACAAAAAGGCAGCAGAAAATGCAATGTTTGACTTGAGAGACAAAAGAAATAATCAGTCAACAAGGCAGCATTTGACTTTGGAGAAAAAAGAAATAATTAGTCTCCATACAAGAAAAACTTTTATCTTTAGAAATTTGTCAGGGAAAAGAAAAGATAAACAACTCACGTCGTCCACACTTTGATCACAAGTGATCATTACAGCAGTGTGTTTTAATTCTTTGCTACAGTGGCTTCCATATTTTTCGTTTGACCAGTACTCCAATAGGATCCAATCCACTACGATATGAAAAAAAAAAAAAACATTGAAACAACACATACATATACAAAAAGTCAAGAAAGTTTTCTACTTTCAAAATCTGTGCTGCTGAATTTTTTATTGCAATTTTATGGCAACTCTCAAAAGAAAAACTAATGAAGGTGTCTACTTTTAATTGTTCTAAAGGTTTTTTTTTATGAAAGTACAAATCAAAACCTATGAACTTGGGCATCTTCAATTTAATATCTGTTTGAGAACATCTGTTGGTCAAATACAATTGTTAGTAGAAGCTATGACAACTCAGTAAAATTATCAACCTTTCACTACACATCACTTGCCTGGAATTATAATTTGCTGAATCAAATGAACATTCAAAGTTAGCATAATTATAATTATAAAAACTACTCATAATTAATTGTGCAAAAAGTGAAATGGATGAAAGTAATATGCTTGAGAAACATTTACTGAGGATCTTCAACAGGTGACGGAGAATTGGTGAAGAGGGGCACATAGTGGTGCTCGAGAACTGCTTTATTCAATCTACAGTTTTCGTACTTTTGAGAAAACTTTATTTGAAAATTTGAATCTACCTTTTGTTTTGTTCACTTAAAAAAACTGCTTCTTAAAATGATTATAAAATATCTCTGCAGAGAGGCTGCATTTCGTTTATTTTTTTTGTCAGCTATAAATATATACTAGGACTTTCCTATTGGGCTTGTTATTGCTGATTTTACAAAAATTGGAGATGGAATAAAGCAATTCTCAGGCAACAAATTAAGGCAAAACCTATGCCAAAACTTACAAACAAACAAGGCTTCCTTCAACCATTCTAAATACTCATAAACATATAAGTACTGCTAATTTAAAAGCATTGATCTCAACTTAAAACTTTTTCTTAGGTCTGTTTCGTTGATCAAATTAGCTGGCTTGGGCTACAGCATATTTTGTGTTCTGTCCTATCTTAAAATAAGAAGACCTTTAAATTCATTAAAAATCTATTTTTTTAAATCAGAAAATAAAGAGTGATTCTTTTGTAACAATTAAATGATTTTCCCTAAATGAGCCAATACCTACATAGCAAACAATCACAATCAAATTTTGTTTCCTTACGAGCTTGTTGTTCTAAAAGTATAATGACAGGCCTGATTGCTTGAAGTTGAATTTATGATTTAAAAAAAGCGGTATTTTTAAGGTAAAAGTAGGTACTAAAGAAAAATAGGTAAAGGTCATAAAAAACCTACCAAATGAGCCAAAATAATACAGATTTTGAAGTCTCTCCAAAACACACATACAAGAAAACACTTAGGTGACTTTTTTGTCATAGTTTGAACGAATGCGTTATTTACAGTTACAAGATGTAGGTAGAAATTCACAAGTCACCACCTATTTTAAATCAATGTAATAGATTTTAATTTTATTTTGTTTAATGTTACATGTACTATAATAGAATCTCCTGCACCAGTATATGCTTCAAAGGCTCTATTTTATCACTACTACACAACTAGATCCACATATAGGCCTAGTCTCTTTATTCTAGGCTCCGGGTTCTATCTAAACTTTCAACATGCAGACAACCTATATGTAATGTTTCTGTAGGCATAGGCGAGCTCCCCATTAATTCTTGAAACCTACATGGTCAGTTTATAAATAGTTCTCATTTCCAAGAAAATGAAGCTGCAGGCCTAGGCTCAGACCCAAAGACAGACATCATGATCCCTGGGCAAGCCAGGATTAGTGTGCGTCACTGCTTCTGTTGGTTTTTTTTTTTTTTTAATATTTTATTTCTTAATGCCTAAGCAAAATTAATATGGGAGTTGAAGCAATATGATTGGTAAATTGACTTGATTTATGCTGTTACTTTTTCATTGTTCTGTTCAATGAATGACCCCATAGAGATTGACAACATTAGTCTGGACACAAGCTATATTATTAATTCGACAGATCAGTGCGCTTCTCTTATAGAATGACAAATTTTGTGACAATCAGGTGCAATCAATAAAAAAAATTGCCCAATCTACACAATTTTAGCCCTAGCACCTGGAACAGGCCAAACTAATTGCATAGGTTGGTACGTGTATTCTCGGATTACAGCAAAGAAAATAGCACCATGCATGTCTGTGCATGCAATAAGCCTGCGGCAAATGAGAGGACTTGAGTTGCTCGCTTTACTTCCTACAAATAACATGAGAATGGAGGAAATTGGTGACCTCTTGCCACATGAACAAATCGGTATATTTTAATGCAAAATTGTAAAACTGCGAATAACGAAAATTGCTAAAAATAAAAGTCGATACAAATAAGCAGGTCTGTAATGATGATAACTCTCTTGTATTTTTTTTTATCGCTGATTTAGTTAGACATAAACATAAACCTGTGTATAAGTTAATGCTTAAAAGTGCATTGGTCAGACAAGGTTCAATATCAAAGTTCGAAGGACTTACTTCCAGCCATTATGTGTGTATTTGTTAAGCTTCCTATGTTGTAGACTTCAAGTGGATTTATTGAGCCATCATCCTTGAGTCCTTGTTGTAAAACTGCCACATTTTCTTTATCAAAACCTTCTTTATCAATATTCTCAGCCACCCGGGTGCAAATACCAACTGTGAACTCAAAATGCTCATCTCTAGACTTGTATCTGGTGAAAAAAAAATTGATCAAGTAAAGAAAAAAAACCTACAAAATCAGTTTTTTTTAAATGGAAAAAAATTAAGAGTACATGATTAAAAAAAATAAATTCATCTTCATGTGTAATGAATTGTTAAAGCAGTCAGCTTGCACATCATCTTTACTTTAAAAGCATCAGGATACATGCAACTCCAAGTCCTCAGATTTAGCATATGTATATATATGTAATATAGCCGAAAATAATTTTTTAAAAAACTGATAAGGTACACAAAACCTAAACTGAGCCGCAGAAATTCCATTTTATTCACAGTATCACCTGTGAGTCTTGATAATGCTAAATGTTTTTTAATCAACTAAAATTTCATATGTTGATCATTATTCTCTTCTATGAAGGCCCCAGGTATTTGTAACTGCATCTTATATATATATATAATATATATATATATGAAAATGAAAGAGATACTGGTATATTTTTAATTTTCATTATTTTTTTGTGATTCCTATGATGATATAGTTTTACTTTTGTATTAAAAAGCAACAAATGAGAGCCTTATTTTTTTTAATTTTCCATGATTTAAAGATAGCATACAAACATCTACCGGTACCTTTAATGTAGTAATTTTACTCTAAGTTGTCTGAAAAAAAAAGAAACTTTTTTTAGAGTGGCTTGATTGAGACTTACGATTTTCCGAGAAACGGACTGAGTTTCTTTTTGGATGCCTCCAGAGATTTGCTTTCCTTATATTTTGTAAAATTACAAAGGTCATCTGCTGCTTCCGTGAGCACAATAAGTGCCAAAAGGAAGTATAGAATAGGTTCCTTTGTCATGACCTAGATGAAAAAAAGGTTTAAATTTATCAGAATTAGATTGGATCTGGAAAAGCCCCGTGGTTAATTTAGGTAGGCCTAAGTTGTCTTTATCTATGCGCAAACAAAAGGAAACTACACATTTACAAATTTATTGAATGAATAGGCACAAACAACAATCTGACTTTTTCTGAAAATGACAATTGGCAACTGATTTCATTAACAAAGCTTCTGGTTTTAACCTATCTTAAATTTTCTGTTCCTTGAGTTAGCAAAGAAATTTACACACAAAAAAAATGTCTGGATAACATTGGCTTTTTACTGTACAGTGGAAACCTCACAAATTACAATATAATCTTAAATTCCGACAATCAGGTTCCTTTGTTCTCTGTGACTTTGTAAGTTTGTTAAATTTGAGCCTACAATTCAAAGTTCAGGTCTTTATTTAAACTAAGTCTTAGAGTTAGAGGTAGGCCTATTGGTATAGACCTAGTAGTAGTACTCCAACATTGAGTATCATGATGGAATGAAGCTTTTTTTTTTTTTATCAATTTTGCTATGTTAAACTCAAATTTGAAAGTTTTGATCATCCAAATTGATCTAGTTAAAACTGTTTTTTTTTCTCTACATCTCCTCTTTAAAAGAATATAGCTCTAGACTTCATGCCTTCTTTTCATCCAAAGTAAGGAGCTTTGCCATAAATTAAACACTTACCGTTTTAAATCAAGTTTAAAAGTAAAACCAAAAGGATAACGTTTTCATTTAGACAAATAGTTGAAACACCTATTGTGTGACTTAACGAGGAAAGTTGCCTGTACAAAAACACACACACAGACATATCTTTGGCCTATAGAGCAGATATTTGTGCGCACCTTAATCATGGTCTGGCCTGTATTTAGGGCAGCCCCCACCCCACACACAAACCAAAATTCATTTACAAAACAAAAAAAAATCTTGGTTATAAAAAAGGACAATGGACAAAAATATGATAACATGCATGTCTTTGACTTTGGTGCATCGCAAACTGAACACACATTGTTGCAAGTCATGATGTTTTCTACTGTAAAATAGTTCTAATTGCCAGGTTTGAATTAACAAGCCCACAAATCCAGGCTGAGAGCATGCTGACTGTACAATGGGAATCAATGTTATGGTTCTGTATTAGCGCCAGGAGCCAGAGAAAAAAAATTTGCACAGGGCGTATTTTAGTTTCTTTGTTTAGTTTATACATATATATAAAATGTGCGAAAACTGGCTCACTGAGTTAGTGAGTATGCAATATGGAGAGCTGGGTTAAATCCAACCATGGGGCAAAATTACCCCCTTAACAGGATATGGCTAGGCTTCTCAATTGCTAAGAGTTGTGTGACAGTATTTTAAATTGCAAACGATTTGCCAGCATAAAAAAACAAGTAGAACAGCGCTTGCTAGCGATGAACTTTGTCACTGGAGGAAGGCATACTAACTTTCCGTTGGCACAAGCATTCAAAAGAACAGACAAGAAAATCGCTTCTAATCATAGGTTAAAGAAAATAGGAGAAAAGGACAAAAAACTAAGTCATCAGGTGGAACAATTTGAGCAGTTATTAGAGGTTAATATTATTAAAAAACGTGATCAACCCCATCAAGTTCATTTCACTTCAGAGAGAGGTCTAGCCTTCAGAGGAGACAATTAGTTGATTGGGTCGCCACTAAACTGCAATTACTTGGGTATTCTTTAGCTCATCTCTCAGTATCAAAATTTTCTTAGCTCAACGCAAACAAAATCATGCCAATAAAGGCAGAAGACAAACCAATCACTTGTCAAGTATAGTAATGGAGGAGATAGTGACAATTGTGGAAAAACTTGTGCTAAGTAAAGTCATGTGTCAAGTGAAAAAAATACAAAATATTTAAATTCTGTTTCAACTCACTCCTGATTCCAGCCAATAATTGTAGTGTTTGTTATATAGCGGATGATCGTCCAGTCGAAAGCTTCATGACATTCATGGTTTATAAATGTCACAAGGCCCAGTCCGTGGTCAATTTTTGATGCTTTACAGGGTTTTTTGAAAGCAAACAATATTGATCTTGTAAACTGCCGAGGACAGAGTTGTACCAATGCTGCCATCATGATTGACGTGTACAATGAACTACAAGCTGAAGTTAGAGAAAATAGCTCTCTATAGGAGACATGCCAGACATATTCCCTAAATATCATAGGGGAAGTGTAGAAGAAATGTTCAAGTAACACTATTCATTTTTTCTCCCTTTTCAATAAACTGTTTTCTTTCAGTTATCCCTCTCTTAGACAGCAACTGTTAACAGCTACTTTATGATCTGAACAAAGACAAACCCTTAACTAGGTGGTCATGTAGAGCTGATGCAACAATGCCACAATGGCACTAAAGAGTGGCTACAAATTGATAAAGCACACAATGAAAATGAATAGAGATGACAAGGAAGAAAAGGTGTGTGTCCATTTTAACTTGTAATACAGATGAACAAGCTGGAATTTTAAGGATAAACAGTGTCTTTAGGGGCTAGGAATAAACTTCTGCAAAGAGTTGAGGCTGCAAACAGGAGTCTGCAACATACAAAACATGACCTGAATTCTGTCGTAGTGAAAAGAGTTTCTTCTCAAAGCTAAATTAATTGAGAACCACCTCTGAACTGGAAGCTGGTCCATCTTTGCTTTGACACGAGCATAGGATCAGACATTCTTTGTGACCTGGATTTTACTACTGTCATAAGTGATTTTGCTACAAAAGGCCCAGGGAGATGTCAGGATTATATAAAGTCAATTAAATCTTAAAGTTTCATTACATTTACTAGGGTTTTTTTTTCATGTCCAAACTATTTTCCGTCAGTCTTGTTTTTTGCAGGGTAAGTTTTATGAACGAAACTTGCACTTCAAACTTTGTTTAAAAATCAAAACAAGACCTAATCTAGACTCCCATGGTTAGAACCGCTATTAATGAAGTGATAATTTAAGGTCAGACAAAAAATATTCGCTGTACCGATCTGTCAGTCAACACAAAAACATGGTTGTGAAAAAAAGATTTAAAAGTTGGACCCAATATCAACGCATAAAAGCGCGGATTGCAACATCTGATGCTTTTTTACAGTGCTACTGAGTTAACTTTTTCTCTGTCAAAGAGTTTCAATGCCAACATAATCCACTGAAATTGATCAGATAAGTCAATCAACGGGTGCGTTGAATCACAAAAATGCCTGTCATTTTTTCCTATGGAATGGGAGGTAACCTGCCACCTATTTTTTATGAATTAATGTTCAGTTTCGCTGCAAATATTATTAAACTTTAGGCCTAATTTTAGTAATCAGTTTAATTTATTTAGGACATGAAAATCAGCATAGAATTTGAAAAAGATTACATAAGCTTTATCTATAGAAAGCCAGGCCTAATTTTAGAAATTAGTTTAAGGGCCTGATTCAAAGGACATAAAAATTAGCATAGAATTTGAAAAAATTACATAAGGTTTATATAAAGAGCCATACATGTATCTTAGGCCTACTCATTTTACAAGATAAATTTGTGGACAGTCAAGACACTGTTAAACTGACTGAATTCAACAGGAATTTGGAGGATCGTTTTCATCACAAAATACTAAATTCAGTAAATATATGTTGTAGAGCAAAATTTTACGTCTAATAACGTAGAAGTAGCAAATTTTCAGTGTATTATACATGTATGAAACAACATATATAACAATACATATAAATTACGACATTATAAATGATTATTTCCAACAAACTAAAACAGGGAAATTTAAGACAAACATTTCATGAAGCCTGTCCTAGAACAAATATTACTGACGAAATAAAGAATATGGGCCTATAGATACCATTTTAAAAACTAGGCCAATTTCTTATAACAATAAACATCGGTTCTCTGGTTCCTAATCCAGCCCATCTATGATCTATACAGCCTACACCTATTTTTTTTTTAATTTTTATGATTTGATTGCTCTTGCAGTGGGGCAAATGTCAGGAAGATGAGCACGTGACGGTGTAGGCCCTAGAGGCATTTAAATTCCGCAGGGTAATTGACTAAATAGAGAATCGAACTCCACCAAAAGTGAAATGCATCTATGATCTATTTAGATTCACTAGACAAGTGCGGAAATTCTGTCTTAGAATCTTGACTCTCTAGATCTAGCCTAGTTCAATAGGAAAATAGTGGAATCCCTCAATAATGACCACCCCTCTCATGTGACTTAAATTTTGAAGACGTCTGCTATATTTATAGAAATGTAACCCCCGAACAAAGGCCCTCTCTCATAACACCTGTTTTCAGCAACAATTTATAAGACCTAGTTCATTCAGAGGTTTTGCTGTAGATCTAGATATCTAGATCTATAGTCTGTACTAATTATTTAACGTCATCCCATATAGATCTAGATCTATGTTATATATTATAAAAATTTAATTTAGGGCCTAGACTTTAGATCTATAATATAAAAAATTGCGACAAAATAGCCTTGATCTCTTAAAGCCAACATCTACAAACAGGAAATATAAGAGGCGCATCAATGGAAAGACACCTTTTTTGCCTTGTTCCTTTTCTGTTCAATAAAACAGTAACCGCAACAGGTGGACGTGTCTTTCTTTTACTAGAACAAAGCTTGTCAGGACAACCAAGCCTTAGATAGTTAGAAAAGGCCTACAACAGTTTATCACTTGATCTCTCTGTATGGGTGGTGGCTTTTTCAGGGATTTCGTAGGTCATACAGTAATTTTCACTGAAAAGAAGTTATCATTAATGAAAGATAGGGTAATATTTTGGAGTCACTCTATAAGAAAATACTTGTTATATGCTTGTTTATTCATTGAAGATTTTACAATGAAAAAATAGGCGTTAACAGGGCGATCAAAGAATAATTGCAAGTAAAAAATTTTGACATTAACATTATACCCTGGCATGTTTTTATTCTGCTACGTAATAAAACTATTTTAATACACAAATGAGCTCCCATGTAATAAGAAGGCGTTTATTTTGCCTTTTGTCACGACTCGGTGACTTAGAATCGGTTTTCATGTTACAATAATTATGTAATTTGGAGGTCGATATTGTCTTCTCTCAATGTTTAGATGACCTCAAAGATATTTCATAAACTAATATACCAGAGAACCGGGGGCTATTTTATATAGATCTGGATGATCAGAACAAATTTTAATAGTGGAGGCAGCCACTGCGCAATCAATGATTGAAAGATTTTAAACGTATGAAGTTAGCAGTGGAGGGAAGTAGGCTTTAAGTAAAAATGCCCGAAAAGTCTGCCTTTAGTACGATTCGAACCTTCGATTTATAGTAGCTTTGGCACCCTTCACCTTGCCACATGGCTGATACCATGTCGCCACTATGCTCCTTAAAAAGGAGTTTCATGGCGAAGGTCCTTGCTTAGCCTCTCATACTAAAGGCAGACAATTTCGCTATGCTTCCTTTCTCTCACTTTGCACGCGGAAGTCTGACGTAGCCTTGAAGGCCAGGGTAAGATTGGCGTTAATTGTTTTGAATAGAATCTCGTTACAAAGCTTTATATAACGCCTTTCCTGCCAAAATTTCAGAATTTATACAACAAGATTGAGTTCATTTTGAATAATTTGTTTACATGGCGCTAGATATCTTTGTTTGGTGTAGGCTATAAAGATAGTGATCTTGTTTTATGTTAGACTTTAGCGTTTCAATGATTTAGGAAAGTTATAACAGAAGATTTTAACTATTATTTTTAAATGCATAGCATGTCTAGTTGCAGCGTGAGGCATTCCTTAACAGCGACATGCCTAAATTCGTTTGTTTCGACCTAATCAAGAGCAATGTCGTAACGATTGTTAAAGAAACGTTTATTCAGATTGGTTTCACTCATTTTGACGTGTGCATGATTTTATCACCATTGGCGTTGTTGTGTTGTTTGGAATGAGGCTCATGGATGTGCATGTAAAACAATAAGAAGAATGGTAATG